>DWQX01002680.1:0-20713 GCA_018245475.1 Pharmacophagus antenor | reverse complement strand
ATTATTGTAGTTTATAAATTATTTTATGTTACATAACAAGTTCCCTATTTAATAAGGTAAATAAATAATTTGTAGAGCACAGACTTTTGGAGTTTTATTCAATATTGTAATTTTTTCAAGGTGGTCTCAAACTTTTAGCTGGCAGTGTATCTAGAGCCTAATCTTCTCAATTAATATTAATATTAGAATCGAGCCTCCAGTCGAAACTCATCCGCAGCCTATTTCCTGTACAGACACGCTTCAGACGTCTCGCTTTTGCACAACTCCATAAATATAGCGAGGACGTGTACCTTGTAGTGTACGCATATATATTTCCAAGCTAATTACATAGAAATGTGATAAAAGACAACATACATTTATATTTAATGGAAATTACTGGAATGTTGATAGTTTTTATAAATAAGACATAAACATTGTAACTGGAACTACATTGATATGAGCAGATGTACTATTGACCATCAGAACGTCTTGCAAGTATCGTTGCCGTAGTATAATGAATAACGTCCAGTCACCATCAGTAACGAGAAATTTGTGTCATTATAAAATGTCACAAATTTCTTTCAAAAATACTCTCGTCATATTATAACGTAAGTTACTAAACAATAGCACACATCCTTAACAGTATAAGTGTTCTAAATTACAGTCTCGTTTTAATTAAAATAGCCTATTAAAATGCACATGTAAAATGCGCCATATAACTACTAGCGGGCGTAAATATAAGCGCGGGTGAAATACAGACTGTTTACATTCGTAGAGAAATAAGTTGTTTCTAAACTGTTGTTGGTTTCATTGTAAGCGCGCATGACTCTCATTCATCTTAAACCTTTTCAGACGCTGGCTTTAATTCCAGCCGAGACGATAGTAGCGCCGCGCCACGCCGCTACGGGAGAGATAAAAACGCTCATTTGCATTGGGTCTCCCGCCGCGGACCTAGTATTTATCCAGTGTTATCCTGCCGTATAATAAGAGAATACCGCTTTGAATGACGCAAATCCGCTGTCGCTATAAAACTAAAATCCTTTGAAGAAAAAATATGGAATCTCTTCAGAGAATACCGTTAATTAGCTAAAGTAAACTTAACACACGAAAGAACGGTTTATATATTAATACAACTGTTCTTTGATGTCTTTCTGAATATACTTATTGACTATTTCGTACAACTATTTTAAAGTTATTTTAACTTTTCATATAAGCGGTACATTATTAAAATGAAAACAAACGTAACAACATATAGGTGAAAATAAAAAAAAAGTTGAGTCGTAATTAAGTACAGACTTATCAATGTTTTTATTCAACTTTTTATTTATTAAGTGAATAATAAGTGGTGATACAAAGTATCTTTTACAGAAAGACAAAAAAGTAATTGTTCAATTTGTAAACACCATAATTGATATGACCAATATTTATATATATTTACACTAAGCTTTGATTATATAAAATTATTTAAAACTATTATACGGTACATAAAATACCACCGTAAGTAATTGCTGAAAAATTGGTATTTAAACATTTTTCTTTGCCTTGTTACATGCACTTTCTTTAAAAAAATTCGACTAATTCCGTATTGTTTTATATCTTACATTATTGAAAGCTAATAAATATGAAATCAAAATATGAATATACATATTTTTATCGATTATGGGCTAACATTTGATCTCGATTTCACCAAGTGTTAAATGACAATGAGGCCGTAGATGGTGATGCGTGATCGCCCAGAATAAATCTGGCTCTCACATGCGTGACTGCCGGAACACAGCAATGCTGTTATGGCGACAGTCACGCATGTGAGGCTCCATAACTCTTGTAGCCCGGGAAGCAAACTCTCCGCGTTACAAAGCAAACGGGTAAACCTCTGCGCGACGCAGGCCGTCACAAAAGTTAAAAACATGTTAGTATGGAACGGTGCCAAATATATATTGACGCCGTTCTAATGTTTTTATCGCTATGATGGCGGGTGAAAAAATCTGTGTTCCATCGATTTGAACTCAAAAAAGCATCAGAATGTCCAAAAATATTTTATAACATGCAAAAAACTAAGTAAAATGGATTGAACTGAAAATAAGTTTCATTTGTAACTCATTATGTTTATTTTCAATTGATTTTAATCATTTAGGCTTCTGGCGCTGTGATAAATTAGAAATACATATGTATCTATTTCGAATGTAAAATTTGTATTAAGGCAATAACAATAAAATGTACTGATAGTAGTGATTATGATATATTTTATAAGAATTGAGCCTAATACCAGTTGCTACATCAATATTAACATGTTATACTGTACGTTAAAACCTAAAGTACACTTTTTTGTGATTTGTATTTGTATTGAATTTAATTTCATCTTTTACAGATAATTGACGATTAGAATCCCTATGTAGATAATTACATTAACTGATTTATAATTATGAAAATTGATTTAAAATTACGAAATACCCTAATTCACCCCGATTTCAAAAAAGCTTTTCGTATATAATAATCTGGATGAAATTTAAAAATGGCTTGTGGCAGAATGCGTGTAAAACTTTATTCCAAATTTGATAGAAAAATCGTGTCCCTTCCTGGTGCGAGTTATTTCGTGTTGGATGATTTCACTAATAGTGATCGGAAACGCAAAAGGAAAAATAATTGGAAATTATACGAATTAAACAGTCGGTTCTCACTTACACGTCGCTGGTGTTATTTTTTAAATATTGCTCTTGTATACATACATTTTTTTATGAAAAACGCATAAATTACAGATTTTATTAAATAATACATTTCTGATATCAGCCATATCACAAAGTGCACCCTCATCATCGTATTAAATCTTTAAAATCATATGTCACAATTTTTTCAATTATCGACTAATTTTAAGTAAGATAGAATACTGGCGATTTACATATAATATGTAATAAACTGTATTTTAATCATACATACAAGAGGATATAGACAAATACAAATATACTTTATTATGCACTTATCACGGAGTTACAAAAAAAAGAAACTACATCCGGATTTTCACAATAGGCGGTCTTATTGGTAAGCATCGATGTCTGCCAGATAACCTTTGGGTAGAAATTTAGCAAGTAAATAAAAACAGTATGGTGCACAAGAACAGTGAAAAGAAATTAAAATAAAAAGCAAAAGAAATAATAATTAAAAATAGAATAAAATAATATAATATTTAGGAAATTCTACCATATATATACAATGAATAATATATAAATGTAATACTTTCATGAGAAAGTTATAGCCAAAAATTAGGGCTGCAGATAGTGATCTTTGACGTTTTTTAAAAGATTGAATACTTTCACTGCATCGAATAGAGAGAGGTAAGGAGTTCCATAGCTTCACGGCGTACACAGTGAAAGATTTTGTGTAGAAAGAAGAAGTGTGTGAAGGAGTAAAACGAGAGAAGTTTGTACTAGAACACAAATGAGGTCATGAGAAATATAAACCGTATACCAACATTTTGAAGGCGGTCAAGTTTATTTAATTGCTCCTCTGTGAGATCAAGATAACAAATGTCGGCATAGTCAAGTATAGGCAGAAGTAAGGACTGAACAAGCGCAACTTTAGTAGGAATAGGAAGAAAATTACACAAGCGTCGAAAAGAACCAAGGGCCCTGTACAATTTTCGACTCAATTCCCGTACCTGCGATACCCAAGATAAATTACGGTCTATCAACACGCCAGATTTTTTACAGTATCACTGTACGGGACAATTATGCCATCAAATATGATAGGTTGATGCTAGTCAATTCTTCTAATAAGACGCGAGCTGCCAACGATGACAGCTTGAGTCTTAGCAGGATTGACTAGCAAACCATAAGATTTAGCCCAACGCGAAATACTAGCCAAATCCATGTTAGCTATATTTATAGCACTTGGTAGATCAGCTAAAGTCGACTGGATATATAAATATTTGAAGATCGTGTGCATATAGGTGGTAGAGAGGAGATAATTGAGAGCTTATAGAATTCATGAAAATTGCAAATAGAAGTGGGGACGACACGCCACCTTGCGGTACACTGGCATTAATGCTGCACCAAGAGGAATAGTTATCTTGAACTCGCACACGTTGCTGACACCCATACAAGTAATTATGAAACCACTCAATAACAGCCGGTGATATGTTAAGAGAGCGCATAATTGCAAGTAAAATATCAAAATCCACAGTGCAGAAAGCATTGCTGTAATCCAACAATGTCAGCACCGTTAGTTTTTGATCATCCATTCCTAACCTTATTTCATCAGTAATTTTCAAGAGTGCAGTAGCCGTGCTATGGCCAGGACGGAATCCAGATTGATATGGATTTAAGAGATTGTTGCCGGAGAGGAAGGAGTTAAGTTGTTGATGGACAAGGCGCTCTAGGACTTTGGACAAAAACGGAAGTATGGATGATATAGGGCTATAGTCTGTCGGAGAGGATGGTTTTGACTTTTTGCGTAGAGTTATTATTTGCGCCACTTTTCATAGATTGGGAAATGACCTGGTGAAGATTGAATAATTTAGGATGCATTTGATGCTGGGAATAAGAATATCTAGTAAAGGAATGACCATCTTACGGCTAATACAGTCACCGCCAACAGAGTCAGAGGAAAGGGATATGGAAATAGCAGTTCCTGGAGTTGGATATACTAGAAAGATATTTATGAACGATGAAGAGGAAAAATGAAGATTGAGACCATTTAAATCAGGACTATCTGTTGGAGAGTTTCGTTGTTTACGAATTCCTAGTTTTCTAAGGAATTTCCAGACCCTGACAGGATCTTCATTTTGAACAGATTTATGGAAATGGCGTTGTTGTGAATATCTACATACCATATTGCAGCGATTTCGAGCTCGCCGAAGCCTTTCACAATTTTCATTGCTAGAATTGGCCTTGTAATTAGCCCTTTTTTTTGTTGACTGAGGGAAATGCGTTCACTCACCTTATCCCCCTCTGAAGAGGGGGACGTGTGTGGGGCTCGTCTGCCCCTGTGTGATGCGGCGCGCTAGACGCGCCGCAGGGCCAATAATACCCACTAAAATCCTCGGATGTTCCACGACAACCTTGGTGTCGGGGCGGGGGGTCGCTGTCGCATTTCCACCTACTTCCCCGAAAGCCGGCCCGCAATTGCGGGCCCCTCGTCTTTGAGGCTCAGACCGCCTCCTCGCACCGTGCTACTCCGCACGATCCGCGGCGAGGGGCGGCACGGGGAACACGAACCGTGCAAAGCCCCCTTGCCCGTTGATTACCCTTACCCGTACCGGATGGAATTCGCGCTACGGGCTTTTCTCAGAGCGGCCTGAGGTCGTCCCGGGCGCCTCTACGATGGCGCCCGGCGCGGCGTCTGCGGGAGGCGAGGGACGATGTTGCTTCCCTCTCCCTTTCAGCCTCCTCCTTTGTGGACACGACCGCCTCGCTAAAGGCGGCGGCGGCGTCCCAGGCCTACTTGCTCCGGACCATGGACAGGACCATGTGCGGCAGCGTCAAGGCCCTTGCCTCCATTGCCCCGACTAGGTCACGGTGCTGTTCCGCCCACGCTGGGCACACCTCGAGGGTGTGCTGCGCCGTGTCCTCGGGGCATTCCCCGTAGTGGTGGCATCTCCGATGTACTTCCCGCCCTATGCGACACAGGTATTTCCCGAAGCAGCCATGCCCCAAGAGCATCTACGTCAGGCGGAAGGAGTGACCACCGTGCCGCCTCTGCAGCCACTCCGGCATGACGGGCCTTACCGCCACTATATTGGCGTGCCCCGCGCTTGGGTGTTCTAGCTGCGCGTCCTACTTTGCTATCATCGACGCGCAGAGCTCGCGCCTGCGCATCTCGACCATTCCGGGAGCGAGTGCTGAAACGCGCCCGAGCCCCTCCGCGTGCCATTGATAAAGCTGCGCGAAGAGCTTCGCCTCCAAATCCCACGTAGTGGATCCGGCCAGGAGGGTCGTCGCCTCAGAGGATATCGTTCGATATCCTCTTATGGCCCTGATGGCTATCACTCTCTGCGAACTGCGCAGTAGGGCGATGGTTCTGGACCTGAGGTCTTGTTCCCGTACAGGGGCTCAGTAGAGGGCCACGGATCTCACGACCCCCAGGTATAGCCTTCTGAATAAGGCACGCGGCCCTCCCACGTTGGGCAGCAACCTCGAAAGCCGGCTTCTGAAGAAGGACCAGCTTTCCAGACTTCCAAAGCGCCGGAAACCGGCCCCCCCGCAAGCATGCCCTAAAGAGTTCAAGCACTCGGGATCCCAGGGCCCTCATGGCCAGGGCTCATGCATGGCCCGGGATGCCGTCGGGACCAGGGGCGGTGTTTTTCGCCTTCATACGGTCCACCACCGCCTTTAATTCTTCCCAGGAGACGTCGGGTACGTCTTCCTCGTCGGGCACATCTTCCTCGTCGAGCCGCATGAGCAGCGGTGCCATAGCTGGAGTAGTGAGCGTATGCTCTTCTCTATGCGGAAACAGAGAGGCCACCACCTCCTGCAGCAGCGGGGGCCGGAGACTCTGTGTCAACGGCGAGGCCCAAGGGCGGAGTTTGGCCCTTACCATACAGTAAGGGCATCCCCACGGGTCCCCGATCAGTCTCCAACATATCGGCTCTGGCAGTTTCTTTGGCCACCGAGATTTCCCGCTGCAGCACCTTCTTGGCTGCTCTATACGCCTCGTACAGTTCCGCCTCGAGCGCGAGCTCCTCTGCGGTTGGCGTGACATATCAGGGGCGGTGATGGTACCTCCGACGGTGCCTGGCGTACCGGCGGCGCCTCACCACGCATTCACTACGTAAGTGCGCGATACGAGGCGACCACCAGTGTACTTGCCATCTGGCCCGTCCGGGGCGAATCCTGGCCATCGCTGCGTCGCAGACATGCGTCATCGCCACCCGGAGATCCCCCGCCTCTCTTTTTATATCGTCAGGCCTTCCCGGTACTGAAACCCAGGCCTGAACAATTGAGGCCTCCAGGAGGACCTCCGCATCCAACTGCTTCAGCGCCCAACGCGGCCCGCTCCAATCGGGGACCTGCGCGACCGGCGCATTGGAGGTCTGGGCGGAGACATCGATCCGGATGTACCGGTGATCCGATAGAATCTCCACCCCCTCGACGACACCATGGATGCATTACGTGGACGAGCCGTGGGTCCATTGAAGTCCCCGGGCACCAGCACAGGGCGAGAACGAGCTCTCGAGACGGCAGTGCCAAACGCCGACAGGAAGACCTCCCATTCGGCGAAAGTGCGGTAGGGAGAGAAAGACACCCCAACCACAACGACATCGTCCAGCCGTGCCGCTACGAACCCTTGGCCCCTCGTCACATCTTCGAGGAGCCCCGCGGCAGGCCGGACGATTAGGGTCACCGAGACATCAATGTCGCTCACCCAGTCTGAGCGGGGTGGGACAAAATATGGCTCGGCGACCACCGCCACACCGATTGACCACTGCGCCATGCTCTGGAGGAGTCGGTCCTGAGCTTTGACGCAGTGGTTGATGTTGGCCTGGAGGATACGTAAGGATGCCATTAGTTGCACTCCATAACGTTACCCTCCAGGCTGGGTTCACCATTCGGTGCAGGAACCGGGTCGCCCTTGCCGTCCCCACACGCCTGGCCACGAGCCTTGTGGCAGCGTTGTGAAGCTTGGCACAATGCCGCCTTGTGGCCGGACTCACCGCAGCGGAAGCAGCACCCGGTGAGGTTCATCTCCGAGGTGCAGCCGGCACCGAGATGGCCTTCGGCGAGGCAGTGGTAGCACCTACCCGGCCCGGCGTCGTGCAGGCGGACCCGCACGGATATCCACCCCATGAGGAGACGTCCTGCGCCCAACAGCACTTTGGCTGCCGCCACCGGGCAACACACCAGGGCTGCTCCCATACCTACCTGGCGGTGACTATTCTCCCGGCCTTGATGTGCTCCGGGGGACAGTCACCAGCTCCGTCGACGGCGGCCGCAACTCTTCCAGGCGTGACAGAGTCGACCAGGTTGGACAACCTCAATGTCACGCACTTTTGCGGCCTGGATATGGTCATCGGGTCCTCTTTGAGCATTCTTCTTAGCCTCTAGGCTAAGGCATCAGCTTTAGGGCCGCTGGTTGCTCCAGAGACCTTTAGGATACGGGCACCGGTGCGGGTCGTTCTGCACCTGAGCCCAGCGATTCCGGGGTCCCTCAGGTCGGTGCTCTCCGGCGTCTTTGCCAGTATGCCGGCATAGGTAATGCCGGCCTCGACGGCCGCTGGCTGCAGAGCCAGAGCTACGGCTGCGGATGTCGGGACGCGCGTACGCTCGGTCTGGCGTCTAGAGACCGCCGCCTGCTTACGCGCGGCCTTCGCCGCCTTCTCCTTTTCCCCTACAACCTGCCAAGCGCCATTTCGGCTTGCAGGTGTAAGGGCCCCCGATTCCGCGGCCGCAGCGGCTTTCACCTTTGCGGCCCATTCCCCCCCGCGACACTTCCTTTTGCTTACGAAAGGGGCGGGGGTAGGAGCAGCCATCGAATAGGCTGGCTTTTTGCCCTTCCCCTTGCCCGTCGGAACCGGGGCAGACGCTGCGAACATTGGTGTGGCGACTTGCGCTGGGGCCGCAACCTCGGCAGCAGCGGCAGCCGCGGCCGCTCGCCTTATGTCCGCGGCTAGAGGCGGCCGCAGGTTCTCTTCCTTCCGGAGGTGACCATACCTGGCGTCCATGCTCGCCATTATGCGCGAGGTGATTAGGCCCACCAGGTCCTCCACCTTCGGAACCACTTCAGGGCCTGCGGTTAGTGAGACCGGTGCTGCTGGTGCTGTCAGCTTCGGCGCGTTACGGGCGATCTAGGCCCGCAGCTCCGTGATTTGACGCTCAGCCGCGGCGAGGCGCGCCTGCATACGATTATTTTCGTCGCGAAACCGCCTCGTCTCGTCGCTGGCCGTCCTGCGGGCCATCGCCTCTACCACGTCTTTAAAGCCAGCAGCAGTGTCTTTCAACGCCTTCTGGCTGGCCCCCTTCAGGTGGCTTGATATTTTAGCCACCCAGAGCAAACAGCCTTCGCTCCACCTTTGCCAGTATTAGCCGTCAGCCGATTTCTCAACCTCCCAATTGTGGGGGGGAGATGTCGACCGCCGTTGCCCAGGGTGCGCCACGAGGAGGCTACTGACTTGTACCCCTTGTAATTAGCCCTAGCTTTATTTTTTTGTTCATAAGATTCCTGATATCTTCCGTTAGCCAAGGTGCAGGTGCGTGGCAAATTCTCACTAGACGAATAGGAGCGTGGATATCAAATAAATAGACCAATAATGAATTAAGTGTGTTCACCTGTTTATCAACTGTCTTGGCACTGAAAATTACGTTCCAGTCGGTGTTCAGGGCATCCATTCTTAATTTATCAAGATACATACTGGCAAAGTTGCGCTGAATTAGAAATTTAGACTTTGCCTTAGGAGGTCGGGTTTTATATGACATATAAATAAAGTCATGATATGAAAAAGCATCAGCAGCACATTGACCATGCTTAGCAACATGATCAGGAGAAGACAATTAATAAGTCTAGAAGTGATGGGACGCAATTCGGTAAAAAATGTGTGGCTGAAAGAAGAAGAATATGCATATTTGCTGCCTCAATAATATTATTTAATCTTGCAGACCTTACGTCTTGTTTTAAAAGACACGTATTAAAGTCTCCCATAATAACGACATGATCATATATGGGTACGAACTCTTTAAGGAGGTGTTTAAATACCGAAAAGTAGTCAACGGTGGGAGAAGGGCTGTATAGGACTCCAAGAAGTAGTAAAGAACAATGTCTTATTATAAGATAGAAGATTTAATTCAAACAGTAAAACAGATTTTAATTTGATTATTTCCATGTTTTCAATCCTATTGAAACTATAGGATATAATAACTGTGTATATTTTAATTCAAGTTCTTGGAATTTGCTGAGCTCTGCAAAATAAAACAATTATTATACTACTTACCGTCCTCATCATGATTGAAGTGTTTTTTGATAATGAACAGACGTTTATATTAATTGAAGGCTAAAATTAAAGTCGGAAATAATTATTCTGTTGCCATGTTCGAAGTAAAGTGCTATAGAATAAAACGCTGGCCGCCGTTGAAGAGCTGGGTGAAGTGTTTAATTACCTAGACATAGTCCAAAACGGTCGAACGGAGTCTTACGTCGTACGACTTTCTCTCATTTATTTTGGGCGAAGTCGGTTCCTATAAACGTTTACCACTCGAGAAATTGCTTTTAGACAGATTTAAGCATATACTCTAAATTATTTTTGCCAAAATGTGTATAAAATTTGAGCATTTCAATATTATGCTATTAACCGTTTACAGGGTATTAACAAAAACTAATATTTAATATAGAGCCAGTTAGTTTCTAATAACAACGAAACGAATAGCCCCCAAAGTAATCTATATTAGTTAAAAGGAATTCGAGTTATTATGATAAAACAGACCAGAGGCGTTGTTTACACTACACTATTCGTATATGCCATATTTTGTACTCCACAGATTATTAAAGCAATTGATATCTAGGAGAGGTGACATAAATTTTCCTCTACGAAGTCCTAATTTTACCCCTATGAACTTTTTCCTGTGGGGTTACGTCAAACGTTGTTTAATTTTTTATCGACTTTCTTTTGAGACACTTTATAGGTACTATATTCACCTCTTTTCTCGATTCTAGAATTAAAATATGCTGATTATTGTGTTATTTTACGAAGATTTGTTATTTTTCTATGAAAATTCTCAAAAGCATAAATAAAAAGTTCTTGTTTGTTAGAACGAGAAACAAGCTTTACTTGAAAAAAATATTGGTAAGATGTAAATTACAAAAAAATAGCCTTTAAATAAAAAAGCATCAGACATAAAATGATCGGTTAATGATTATAAGACAAGACGATTTAATAAGCGTAATTGAAATAAGTAAGGAGCGTGACACAAAGGAGAGTGATACTAAGTGGAAGAGGATACCATAGAATGAATGTTGGAATCGCACTCCCGCTCGTTACACCCTGAATGCCGTGTAATTGAGACTGCGTCTATATCGGTTCTTTATAAAATTATTAAACTGTTATTATAATTAAAATGTTCCGAAAATTTATAGAGGCATTTATATTAACTACAAAGAGAGTGTGGAAATAACCGCAACAATAACCGTGCTATATAGTTTTATACAATATGATAGAAAAACCTAAAAATGGATCACTTAAATATTAATCCTAGATTTACAGCACTTGTCATTTTGACGGTAGAACGATAAAAAAAAATCTGTGTACTATTATGTGTCCGACTTCTTTACTTTTAATATTATTTCTGGCAACATTCGTTTCTACTTTTTTTTGCAAAACAGGAAAAATATAACTATCCAGCAAATTACCAAAGGCTTGGAAAGAAAACTATGATAAAAGTCTGTAAATCTAGTGTCAAGTACGCCATTTGCTAAAGATCAATACTCGATTTTTTTTATAATAGATAATTTTTACATGTAGTAAACTATTCCTTCACAATCATGTTTACTAGAGCTAAAACTGGTTTCAATATGTTTACAAGAAAATGTTAAAAATCCGCCACTAATTATAATATAAATAGACATTACTTCAAGTTTAACACAAAAATATATCACTCTAAAATTGGAAACCGTTATCTAACTGCATAAAAATCAAATATAATCACTTTAACAGTCTAGTATCAAAGTTTAGAATTAACCACGGTATCAAGTAAGTACATGGTCTTATGTAAATATAGCTTAGAACTTTCCGAGTAATCGCGGTGTTACTAGTTCAATATATGCTAATATATTCAAGAGGTATGCAGTTCTTCAGTTTACATATTTTAACCTGCTGTTTTATTATATGCAAAGTGAACATGCTTGAAATTCGTGGTCTAGTGCTTTCACGTTAATTAAATTAACATTCTTTGAATTCCTAATGGTGGATCCACTATTAATGTGAAATTGACTAATCTAGAAATATTGCAATGTTTTTTTTGTAATTCCAGCATTTTAATCAATTCGTTTGTGAAATATAAAAAAATATGTGAAGCATTTAGGTAACGAAAGAATTTTCATATTCAATATATATGACCAACATGTCATGTATCAATCCACACAAGTTAGGATCACAGCCGGAATTTGCGGGAACATTGCTTAACATAGTAAAGTGAATTAAAAATACCTGAACTTATCGGCATAACAACTATTAACAAAAGAGTGACAGAAAAATGTACAAATTCAATACAAATATAACACAAATAAGAGTACGAAGAGGATGATCTTGAAAACAGGGAAAATTGGTACTACTGGCTATAATAGTTCTCTTATAGACTAAAATAATGTAAACAACTAATTTAAACACATATTTTTTTTAATAATAAACATGATGAAATAAATTATAAGACAATGCATTTTTAAATGTGTCGTACATCACTGGAACGTGTTCCAAGCAATGAGCAAAGTCTGTAGTGTAAATTAAAAAGTTTATGTATTACGTTGCTTTAGTTAAGTCATTCAAAACGACGGTTTTTTTTCGAACACGGTTACCATGAGCTACATTTGTCTTTATCCTACGACTGACGAATATAAACTTGTTAACCATACATAACTATCAGAATAATTGATAATCATCTTTAGTCCAAAATAGAAAACGTAGAATTGGAACCTGTTAAGTTCTGTTAAAATTTTGTACGATTCTGACAGTTAATTATTATATGAAACAGTATATCTCAAAGTACATCATAAGAAAAAAAAACAAAATTAAATTTCAATTCTAAAGAAAACATAGCTTTGCACCTCTTTATAATTTCTGTCAAACCTTTTTTGTTTACTTTATGTATGTCACCAATTAAAAAAAAACCTTTACTTAACATTTACACAAAATTACTTTTTCTGCGACAATGTTTTGACTTTTTATTTGTAAAATTCTATAAATTTAAGTATAGTTGTATACAACCTAATTTACACAGTGACAATCCCAAATTTCAGTTGAAATGGGACAGAAAAAAGGTACAGAAGATGCTACAGGAATACCGAAAGCATTTAATTTGTCTTTTTTTTTAATTTGTAAAATATTACTTTTAATATTCAAAACAAAATAAGAAAGCTTGATGGTTCTGAAGTAACTTTTTACGATAATTAAGGTAATACAAACTTAACTGGCAAGGAGTAGACACTGCTAAGTATAAAAAAGGGTTGTAAAAGCTGACTCGCTTTTTTTTTTAATTTTGAAGACATTTTCAAAATTTTAGCAATTATTTAATTATATGGCACGAGCTATTAATGGATTCATTTCCAATCTATACGCAGATTCATAATCACACAAATCTTTTCTTTTCAATTCTATATATCTTCCAGGGAAATACGAGACGGGCACTTGATAGTGAGTGATACGACTACCCAAAACAATGTAACGATAGTTAAGGTACCACTATGAGTGCGTTTCCGTGAACATGATGTAAACTCTCATTACTCTAGTATTTTTTCTAGCTACAGCGCTCTTCAAATCAGAGCACAATAACATGTACACTAGACTATGATGGTCTTCATAAATAGCCTCTGACACCAAGTACTTGTGATTTTTCTTTCTCATACAATTTACTTAAGAAAAGTCAATACATGACATACTTTTAAAAACGCAATATAGAAAATTTAGATTAATGTTTCCTCTGAGCCGCCATAAACGGTGATTATTATCTGAAAATATATTACTAATTTTTATAAATCTTTAGTAGATCACTATGAAGTGGCGAACGTATACCATATATTATAGCAAGATTGAGATCTTTAGTAACAAGAATTGTTTTTGTATACGCATATTTTAGTAACTGCAGTTTTACCGATTTTAATGGGTACTGGTAAAGTTAATAAATCAATTGTTATTGCCCACATCTTTGAATTAACTTTCTTAACATACAATCTATTTAAATAAATGAGGAATGTAAAAGAATGTTGTCTTAAAAGTGTTCTTTAAGTTTAACTTATGAAACGAAATATTAATTTCTTAACCATTTTTTTCATTTTCATGAGACTTTCTAAGCAAGAACACAAGATTACACATGAGATTGGAGAATGGAAACAATAGCTGTATATTCAGCATGGCGACGACGTAGCATATTTTGTGAGGCGTGCGCCCCGTCAGCATAGTGTGGCCGACAAGAAAAATGTGGAGCGGGGGCGCCGAGTGACGGGGTCGACGACCCCTCGGGGCCGACTGCATTGCCTTCAAAAATCTTGTAATATATAACACACCACCATCCGCAGCCTGATAACTATATTTGCACTTGATACAAAGCGATAAACCATCTTCCTTGTATAAGACACAGTTGTAAAAATATGGGGAGCTGTCCTCTATCTCTTCTTGTATTTCCGAGTAAAATATGTGTCGTAACCTACGACAAACTATATTAAATTACCATTAAATATGTGTATTTGACACTTGCGAATTTGACCATTAATTTCCAGTTTTAACATATGGAATGTCAATAACGTTCACATGTACATGCATGTGTATGTGCATTAATGTACATAATCAAAATAGATCTTTATTTCGTTAATATTTTGGAAAATATAAATATTTATACAAAGAGTACTATTTTAACTGAATAAACGAGACAATAAATACTTAAAAAGATGGTGTTTCTTTTATGTCATGGATGTATCAGATAAAATGAAAATTTTATTTTTAAAAGTGCCTAAATAAAAGGGGTTACTATAATCGAAGCGAGCCATAAATCTGTCTCTGAAGTCTTCTCATAGCTAAAGCTATCAATTATTCCGTTGAACAGACGCGGCTCGAGGTATATGACTAATGATGGATAACATCTTGCGGTTTGATGAGATCAGCTAGAGTTATAAGAAATTGTTGATATTAAAAGGTATGTAACTATCTTGTAGATGTAAACTCAAATCCAAACTCAATGTTTGTATTTTAACTTTATTAACTAATTCAAAATTTGTTTATCCACATCTTGGTAAAATACAATAAAATAGAAAAGGTTCATGATTGTGGATCACAGTAATTGGTACAAGCTTATTTTATTTTTTTATATTACGGTTGCTGAGATCACCCCTTTTTTATTCTAATGAACGTAAGCAAACGGATCAGGAATTATAAGCATACAATTATATAAAAAATATGAATAACTCGTAATACAAATATGCACGTATTGTAACTTCTACTAGTATTAGAAATTTTCGTACCCAGCTCAATGAACAAAAGCGTGCACATTGAATTTGCTAACGAGGCCTGCCATCTCATGTGACAAGATATCGATTACAAACGAATCGTTAACCGGGAATTTTTACTTAAAAACTCTATCATTATTAAAGCAAATCAAGCAAAATAAGTTTACCATTAACTCGTTTAGTCACTACGTAGACGAAATTAATGTATTGTACAGCTGCAAGAGTATATAATATCCCCTGTCTTAAGAAGCTTGATATTTTAACTTTCTCCATAAAAACCACACTACGGAAATACTTTACTCAGATACTCTATAGAATAGATTTTATTTTTTTACATTCTCACAAAAAATCTTTTTCCATTGTAACTAAGTTAAAAAGGAAGCAAATTTAAAGCGAACTAAACTAAATAAATACGTTTAACGATCATCACGCTACTTCTAAAACAGCCTCCCTCTGCATACTAATCTGTCGAACTCTCCTAATTATGCTCCGATAGATCGAAGTTGTGTCCAACCCTTCAAAGGAAAAGTTTGTCAGCTGTCACCACAGTTACGTTACGTTAGATAGATTATAGACGCCTATCTCGTTCGGCAAACAGAGCGACAATAAACTGTCAGACTTCTATGCAATCAGCCGTCGGCCGTCGATAAAAGCCGATAACGGCGTCGACAGTTATTATGGGGAGAAATCGACGACTTTGCCTTTTAAATTATTAATGCCACTCAAACACTTGTTTACTTAGATATGATGAAATACGATTACTTTCATTGTTTCCCAATTATCATTTCGAATTACGTACGAACATTTAAACCTATTTCTAAACTCTAAAAAAATTTACAGGTATTATTTGTGAACGAAGTATCCGAGTATCTCTTTTGATGTCTATGACATAGTAACTCGTAAACGGTTAAAATGATTATTTATACGTTATAAAGAATTGTAATTTTTTATTAGCAATCAGCACACATCTGACCTCAATTAAAACATGATTATTTTTATCCTAAGATGGATGGGGCCTAGTGACTAATAACACAGACTAAAAAAAACTGTTAACGCCAACTTCCATGAACAATATTCATTCTACATATAGTATTAACGAATTATAATTTGTTATATCTAAAACAATATCGACTTTGCAATGGGTAGTAGTGCAAAAATTTATTATTATTATTAATGAAGAACAAAGTATAGCTGTTGTGATTAAAACAAAAGGCGAAAGAGTAATGTATCTTGTAATTTAGTTCACAAGTTTTGTCATGATCCGGAACAATGTAACACCTGTGCACCTGCGAACATAAATAAAATAAATGTTATTGAAATTAATGTATGTCAATGTCAAATATTTATTTTATTTTTATATTGTTTTAAACATAATAAACATTCTTTCACAAATATTTCTTGCTAAATTAAATATTGTTAATATGTACACGTATGCCCTTTTCATAGTCGTCAATATCTAGTGTGTGAATATTAATTATTGGTTATCTTATAGCTTGATGACTTTTGATACTTTAAAAATATGTGTACAAATTGTATTAAAAATTTACTTAATATTAGTACTCAGTTTTAAAAACGAAACATTCTGGCGAAATCGACGATGACGTCAAAGCTCGAATAAGCGCTGCTTGGACTAAATGGTGAAAAGTAACCAACCTCATCTGTGACCCCAGGATAAAGGTGAAACTGAAAGGCTTTGTGTACAAGATCATCATCCGACCAGTCCTACTGTATGGCAGCGCGACCTGGCCTGTTCTAGGAAGACATGTTCAGCATCTCTACTTCGCGGAGATAAAGATGCTGCGGTGGATGTGCCGCGTTATGCGAATAGATAGAATCCGTAGCGAGCACATCCGTGGTGGTCTCGGAATCCGTGACATAGCGGATAAAGTTTGTGAGGGCAGGAAAGTCGTCTTCGATCATTTAAAGCGCAGACCGTCAGATTGCGTAGGTAGGTAGGAACACGCGGCAGGCCCAAAAAACACTGGTTGGATGTCTTAAAAGCGAACATGTCAGAGAACAATCTCTCACAGGAGAATGCCGAAGATCAGGCAAAGTGGAGGAGATTGAGTAACAAAGCGGGGACCCTGGCACTAGGTTGGTACTCAGTACTAAAAACGTCGTAGCATAAATTATTTACATTTTTACTTACTACTATCATCATTTACAAGTGTATTATATTATTTATCCAATGTCGCGTAATGTTATTTTAGGATAACTGCCTTAAAAAATGTAATGATAAAATATTTAAAAAGGCGACAAAGGTTTTGAGCAGAAATAAATTTATATAATTTTTTTAACGTACAGTGAAGTTAACAACAAGAACTCTCTTAATTATATTATTTTAGTCAATTCATTTTTTATACAAATCTACATTTGAAGAAGTCGTATGATTGTTCCAATAAGGTTAGCACAATCGCTCAGTCTTATTAATTTAATTCAAAGTTGGAATGTAAACAGTGCTGCAGCGCAAGGATTAGAGCGGTGATTTGACAAAGTTTTCGCACTTGACACAAGGGAGTGCACTTTCTTGCCACTATCACCAGACATTTGAACTGCTGTGTGAATTAGGACAAATATAAATTGAATTCAAGTTGAACAACAATACCTTCGCTCATAAGTTCGACTGTTCGCTAAATAACATTATGTTACATTATAAACGATGTATTGTCTGTTTTAACTGATTATTAAATATTTCATAATTTCAATCCAGGTGAACTATTTCATCCCTAACGTTTACTCGTAGTATATATTATAATTATAGAGCTAAAGTTCTGCATACTTGTGCAGTTTCAATTGATTAGATTAAACATTAGATATCCAACAAAATTAAAGCGCTGAAAGGTAAATAATATCAACAAATGATTAATAAACATTCTCAAATCTCGTTGCTTATTGAATGGATTTTACTGGATGATTTTATATGTATATTTTCCGTCTAGGCTTCTATCTAATTATCTAACATGTATTAAGAGTTGTTTATTCTATTGCCGAAAAAAAAGTAATAAAAAATAGATTTTAATTATAATTGCTGATACTCGTAGTTATAATTAAATATATCGCTTTACTTTCTACAATTTAAACTGTATTGAATAAGAAGTAATAATATTGATGATTGTGAAAGCCGATCGTTCTCTCCTTTTCGGATAAGCCGCTTTGAAGGGCAAAGCACAGAGTTACCTTGGTGATAATTTACCGTACCACAGGATCAGCCGGATAAACGATGCCGATAAATCTACTGCACCTTTATTGTGCCTCCATCACAAAGTAGCTATTTTATTTTTTCAATTCGTATACAACCATAGATAATAAAACCGTGCAAATCCACATCTATTGTTATAGATTTTTTTTGTAATAATGACAAGAGGTTCTCAATACGACGTGTATTTTTTTATTCTTTTTACATGTATAACCAACCACGCAAAACTTTTTAATGTGTGAACCGACTTTAAGTTTTTTTTTCGTTGGAAAACTTTCATTTTACATCAGACGATCCTAAAATCTCATTAGTCAGTTATTTTATGTTGATTTCGTATTTAAACTGTTTTATTTTAGAAAAATAGACTTCCAAACATGAATTAATATTCATGTGGACAAAATACGAATTAATTATCAATTTTTCTGTTAAATGCTTCTGTTAAATGCACTTGAGATAGAGAGAAGGATTCTAGGGAAGAGTAATCATTCATTATTAAAATTACGCCGACTGTTCCTCGGTCAAAGAAATAATTCATGATATATATTAGAAACACGTTCTACAACCTTTTCCTATTTTTATAATATAGATTGTTTTTATTTATTAAAAAGAAAACTCACTATATACAATCCGGTTGGAAGTTTAACACAAAAAATTCGATTATAAAATATTATTAATGAGTGTTTCTTCCATCTAAAATATGTGTGATTAATTTCTTAATTCCTTAAAGTTTCCTGTCGATGACAATTTGTTATCTCTCTTAATGTGAATCGCTATCAAGTATATTTTATTATAAGTATATTCTTTTATAGTTATACTGTGAACTAAATCAGGATTGATCACGATCTTTCGTATTTTTTTTGGTTTTAAAAAAAAAAACCAGTTCGAATTAAAAAAACGTTTTCCCTGTTATTATTATATAAAAGGTAAAAGCACAATAGTTAGGTCTCTGTCTCTAAAAATTATAATTTTTTTTTAATTTATAAAATTACGGTCATATTTATTGATGATTTTTAAGGCATAATAGCAAAAATTAAAATAGTTAAGAAACAATTAAAGAATATTAAATGAAAACAAATTCGATAACAAATTCGTAAGCCTTACGAAAATTTATGATGTAGAAATATGTGAAATTAAAACTTTATTAATACGAATTGCTGTCAACAATTAACAAAACAAAACACAACGAAGAAGACTTTTTATAATTTTATTACATAAATCTTATTATATGTCATTTCAAGGAAAAGTCTTCTTTAATATTTATAAATTTTTCGTGTTGAAATAAGGATACTTCTTATGGTAACTTTTAAAAGAGTAAAATATGCGGAAATACGTTGTGATGATAATCCTGCCGGTTTTTAAAGCCTAGATGCAAGTGCGAGGAGGTAGACATAGGTCGGACTCAGTATTTTGTGTAGCTTGAAGACCCTAGGTTAGTCTCATGCTCCCGTTAGTGTTAGGTCGGGTCAAGCCAGATTACTGACCGTCGCAATGCTTAACGCTAAAGGCCTGTCTTCTTAGAAGAAAGAGATTAGTTCGTTTCTTCGGCAACACGACATCGACGTCATGTTAGTGCAAAAAACCTTTCTCAAGCCATCCCTTAGAAACCCGAATATAGGCAACTTCAATCTCGAACATCGAACCTTAGGAACGATAGGTTAATTAATCGAAAGGGTGGCACCCTATCTATTTCAAGAGGTCTCTGTACTGCATACCTCTAGAACAGTGATTCCCAAAGTGGTCTATATCGAGCCCTAAGGGTCTATGACAACCTGCAAGGGGTCTACGTCGGCGAAAAAAAATTTGGGGGTCCATGAAATGAAAATAGGAGTCCACGATAGTGGAGCTCAACACTGATAGTACCTATTTACTTACATCATACTATCTTATGATATCAAAACATATACATTATTTATAAAAGTACCTATGAAGTAAAAAAAATATTATATATGTTTATAAAATTGTGTAAGTTGTAGCATGTTGGTATTCGCTTTGTGTATTATAATTACAGTTCAATTTCCGTAATACGAGCTAATTGTTGCAAGATGATATTCGAACTATGGAATGTTTTCAGAAAAATCAACGAATATTTTTAATATACAGCTGCTGGATTTTCTGTTTTATTATAATAATTTAATTTTGCCCACAGATGACTGATAGCATGTCTGAATCTAAAAAGAAATGTAGACAGTACAGTGTTCATTTTTTGAAATTTGGCTTCATTCCATCATTGCCGGACAAACAATCGTCTATGTGCCTTTTATGCAACAAAGTTTTGTGCAATGACGCTATGAAACCATCAAAACTGCAAGATCATCTGAGAAGATGCCACCCTTATAAAACAGAGAAAGATTTGAAATACTTTCAAACACTCAAAGATAAACTTCAGAAGAGACCTACACTGGACAGAAT
>DWQX01002679.1:0-20714 GCA_018245475.1 Pharmacophagus antenor | reverse complement strand
AGTTCCCTATTTAATAAGGTAAATAAATAATTTGTAGAGCACTAACTCTTGGAGTTTTATTCAATATTGTAATTTTTTCAAGGTGGTCTCAAACTTTTGGCCGGCAGTGTATTACAATGGAACAAAAGCACCGAATGTTCGGGATTATTAATTAGTTGACCTACAAAGCAAGAAATTGTATTTTTGCCTTTTAATATTTTTAATTAAGCTACGGACTCTTTCCGTAATGTGTGCTTTTGACAATTTATCTGAAAACCGACAGAAAATGTTGTCTCCTTTGAGTTGAATTAAAAGCTTGATGTTTTATTAGAGCGAACCAAAACGAGAACACGACCGAATTAATTACCTGTGAATTTAATGCTTGCTTTAATTATAAATAACTATCCGAACAAGTTAATTAGGTTTTCTGGTTTCCTTTGAATTCGGTCTCCATTACCACAAACTCTAAAACAATCTGACCAAATCTCTGACAATCACATAAACGGAATATCTATTACTACTAATCGTATAAATAACAACTGCTTAAAATATTTAAATTCAGGAGTAAGAAATGATATGCCCATTACCAAATTGATGATCTATCCTGATCATATACCATCAAAAATTCACTAAACCAAATTAATAAAGTATTGGCTGATATTGTACAAACACATTAAGTGATGTTTTATTGAAAAAACGAGTTCAGTATCATTTTAGATTATTTACCAATGAATAAAATAAAAATTGCACACCTCGTTGTATAAACCATTAAGTAAAAGTAAAACTATCTTTTCATACATACGTATACGTATGTTAGAACAACATGAATTTAATATTAGTTAACTTTCATTTAAATTAATTAATGAATATTAACAGCGTTTGCAGTATAATTTATTAAATGTTATATTTCATTTAGAAACATTAATAATAGCGTTTTATTCTTCTTTTTATAATATTATCTAATCTATTATATTACATGAATACGGATTTTAGCGATTATATATGATTGATTTAATAAGTTTTATAAAGATCCATTGGTAAAGATATATAAAATGCAGATATATGACATATGAATGTGTCATTGTTTACGAGTTTTAATCTATCCACCAATCACGGGCTTTAGAATGAAGCATTTTGTGCTTAAAAGTCGTAAATAAAAAACACTACATAGCTAGTCTATCTTCATCAGATAACATTGCGCAAAGAGCGCAATGTAAAAGGAAATAAGATTTAAATATTTTTTATATACTACTTATTGCAGAATAATATCTCCATTAATATATTATTGAGCTACGAGCTAACATTTCATTACAATGTCACATAATGTTAAGTAACAATGAGGCCATAGTTGGTGAAACTTACTCGTCCTAAATAGTCCATCTCTCATATGCGGTGCGTTCATACGAGTACCCTAGCAAATATTTTTTTAATCAATTGTCACTAAATTGAATCTCTTTTCAATTTTAAATTAGTACGTTAAATTGTGTCGACATCGTAAACTGCCTACCGTTTCCCTTGCAGTAAAAAACACAGATCTAATTACTAAGGAACTAATGCTTGTTATAGATCACGACAGTGAAGTGTAGTAGGCAAATTGCAACATGTAATCTTATAAGAGAATTTTTCGATATTCGATAAGACGCAAATTCTCTTTAACCCAATGCCACGCTAACAGCTTGCCTCATTTTTATGTAGGTATATTTGTCATTCCATAAAGGAACAAATAACACCAAAAAAATCTATACGTACTGTGGATAACGTGATCTGATAAGCTTGCTTACATTTGAATAAAAGCATTGAAAGGAAAACATCCCTTTTTAAAGATTAAATATCTTCACGTATTAGAAAGGTATTACTGCTTTCAACATTGATAAAATTATTTTAAGATTTGAAATCTTTGAGCTTTCATGAGGTTTTCTTTGGAATGTAAATTTAAAATATTACATGCACAGTGGATAAATATTTTCTTTCCTTTCGGATCACTCACTAAAACGTTAGGAGTGGTCATAAGAAAAGGTCAATTAAACACCGTTGAATTAAGAATTTTTTTTAATCATCGATTAACAGCTAGCAAGTGATATCAGTTATATTACTTCAATTGTTTAAACAATTAAATCTACTACGAAAATTTAAGGTGCGAAAATGAAATGGTTGACAGTCAGTTGACAGATATGTAGCAGGAGAAAGTCTATTTGTTTCGCGGAACAGTATTCTGAAAGCAGATTATTTCATTCTAGTTATAATTTTTAATAAAACGAACTCTTGGACATGGTTTTTCATTAATGTCAGCAGTATTTAAATTACTTGCAACTAAGAGTATTAACTTTAAGTAACGTGACTATTTGTTACGTTAATTTTGCAATGAATATGTCGCACAACGATCGCAAACGATCAACAATGTTTGGGTTACGCGCTCCTTATGTAATGATAAGTACGTCGTAATGTTGGCATTACTTTCAAACTATAATTGCTAATATATTGTACAACAATGATTACGTAATAAATAACATAATTTAAATAATATTGCCATTGTTTTCATGAAGTCATTGTTTCTGTAGTTTTAATTACAGTGATTTTAAATATCTACTTACCTTATAAGTTTCTTGAAAAAAACTCTGTGATTCGAGAATTTGTAATTTAAATCTTTCCATTAAATTTCTATATTAATTACATAACGATGTTTATTTACGTTTCCACTGTATTTTAGTACAGAATTGTATACGATTTAAGAAGTACATATCTTTATCATAATATCACATCAACGGTGTGATCATGATGGTTAGTATTTATAAACATACATCCTAACGCCATGGTTCCTTTTTTTTCTTAGAAAATATATCTTACATAAGTAGTTAAATAAATATATCTCTCATACCGGTGGGCAGGGTGTGTGATTTTTAACCATTTAATTCCGTTTGGTCGATATCGGCGCATAGAGTAGTCGCGAGATTTCCTTTCAGATAAGCCTCCTTATTGCTATGCAATAAGAATTCATTATCGACCTGCGCAAAGCAATACAACCATTGACCTCTTCAGAGTTTTTATGAGGGCGATAAGAAGCGCTATCCTAATCGCCCGTGACTAGATGCGCTAGTGCCGCTACATCCTCGTCTTCGAGCGGGCTCTGCCTGTGTGTAATGTTGTAAAATAGCAACATAAATTAATAGCCACTACTCGATACGAAAGTAGTTCGAGCATAATCAAAGAAAATTTTCAAAAAAGTACAATATATTTTCAATTCCTACAATTAGTTTACACTCTGCCTATGTATTTATCTTGTTAAAATTTTCAATCATTAATAATATCTTTTTTAAAATTTATTCAGGCTTATATACATTTTTAAACTTCTAGTGGATGACAATTGATGAAAACACAATACATTTTTTTTCCATAATATAATTCAGTAATTAAATTTAATTAATTAATTTTAGTTTTATATAGATAAGAAATATATCTTGTTACTTATTTAGAAGGATGCAAGTTTAGAAAACTACCGTCAGTGGTCAATATAATGGTTCTATTGGGATACATCACCGAAAAGCGTCGAGCTAATCTTTACCGCGTAAAAATGTATAAATAAGACATTTCACAAGCGACTGTAAATTTTTGCAATAAGTGTTAACAATTGGTATCAATAGTACATAAAATGCAGTACTGTAGAATATGTAATAATATCATATGTCTAGGACGAAAACTGTTCACACCAGGTCAAGCATATGTGACTTGAGTATTGTAAAATCATTAAATGGATTATTAAATGAAGGATTCTATGCCTGAAAGTAGCTGAAATGGTTCTTTGCAGCAAAGAAGTATAACAAGAGGTGGATAAAATGAGAAGTTACATACCATCATCAAATCCGAGCTACGTGGTGGCCAGGGAATGTCTCCTCTTCGAGATATAACTTTGTTAAGGAAAAGTTGACGGAAGACAGGCATAACAGTGTTAGAGGTATAGACAGTTGCGCCATCTTCCAGGTATTGAAAATTGGAAAACTCTGGTGTAAAAAAACCATCGATCATTGTCACATACCGCCCCGAAGTAATATTAACCGCACGACCATGTTCGTTCTCAAGAAAGTATGGGCCTATGATGCCATGCGCTTACATAGCCGCCCAAACTTTTACTTTAAAGCTGTGTAAGGGCCTTTGATGTTTGCGACGTGGATTTGCGCTACTCCAGTAGCGACTATTTTACCTATTGACATGGACGTTAATGTGAAAGTGAGCCTCATCAGAAAATAACACGTTGTTTATTAACGAAGTAAAGTGGTTCATCATTTCATTCACAAAATTAAATCTATTGGTAGAATCAGTATTTTTTAATTCCTGTACTTACTGAATTTTGTATGGATGAAATTTCTTATCATTCTTTAAAATGCACTGTAACGTCGATCTGGGTATATTTAATACACTGGAACACTTACGAATGGATGAGTAGGATTTTCACAGACTGACTCTTGTACTACCTCGATATTTTCTTCCATCCGTGATGTTGTTGCACGGCCCGATCTTTGTTTATCCAACGTAGAACCAGTCTCCTCGAAGTTTTATACCCAATTCTTAATCGTTTGATGACTAGGACAATCATTAAACGTGCGTAAATTGCGATACTCTCTAAAGTTACGACGCGCAATGGTGGCCGAATCATTGTTGCGATAAAACTCACGCACACAAAATGCACGATCCGCTCCGGTGAAACGCTCCATGGCGACTGAATTCCGAACGACCGTTGGTGCTACCCCCACACTCCGCGCGCTCCTTGTCTAACATCGTAAGAACAAAAGTAAATTAGATAATTGCAAGGAAATTCGATTTCTATTTTGCCACTTAATGTTCTGATTCAGACATATGAATATAAATATTTTTGTTACTTATAATTGTTTAGTAATAGATAATTAAAATATAGTTCTTTTTTTGTTAAGTAGAATTTTTTTTTCCTCATAGTACTTGTTTTTAATAATAGCTTATTAAATACAAAACAAGTACTACTTAGATCAAGTAATAAAAATGTGATTTATTTTTGTGATTGTTCGATTATTTCGAACCTAAGAATAATTTTAAGGAACCTTTAATAAAATATTAGATAATATAACATTAAATAAAAGTAACAAAATTTGTAACAGCTTAATGGTTTTTTTTCAATGTTTTAAGAATTTATTTTGTTCCAACTTCGATTTATTCTCTACTAAATCATGAAAGAAAAACTTATGAATGCTGTGTAAATAACGTGACTGTAATTATAAAACACATGTTTTAAAGACAAACAGATCATTTCAAATTCGCATGCGATAGTTGTTTCATATTATTATTTATTGCAATTCCCTTAGCAATTCCTAGCGTAGATCAAAGAGGACGGATCCTTTGGCACTGTGCGATATAGTGACAAAGGACTGGTACAACACTGTGCCTTTGTAAAGGATTCTTGAAATATCACAATATAGTTTTTATTAATTTTACATAAGCACTCAGTTGCTACTTTAGGTTACGTTCGTTTCAGTATACATTAAGACTTACATGTACTTTTATTTCTTATACACGTACAGTAAGAATTATCCATATACATTTTGTGACATTGTTTAACATTTGTAGTATTTTTAAATTGTAATATGTATTTTTTAAGGAGTTAAAAAAGCGCTTACATTTGACCTAAATTTCAAGTAATATTAAATGACTTGAAATGTGGTCTGAAATTGTTCCTTAGTAATAAAAATACAACATTTAAAAATGTGCACGACACATATTTTCGTCATGAACGAGGGACTTTATTAAAATCGCAATAAAACCTTCAATCTCAAATTAAATAGTTTTTTAAAAAACTGAAACAGTGCTGGACTACGAAAGTCTACTTAGAGATTTCCTTCATAAGCCATTTAAGGCTTTTACTTAATGTAAGAATGAGAAATTAATCATAAAAATAGCACATTACAAATGCTATTTAATGAACAATAAATAAACAATAAAATCAAAAGAAGTTTGCGGTTTAAAATATCATCGACTGTGATGTATGATTTATTGCAACCGAAGACAATTTGGTTCCCTTGTGTATTTGTCGCTGACGTTGGAAGAACTCTCAACCGCACAAGAAATCAGTGCCTTAGTCTTTACTAAGTTATAGAGCGAGCAACGTTCTAGGAGCAGAGTACTCAAGAGATATTTTAAATTATATTCAAAACTCAATTTCTCCGGTTTTGTGTACTACCTGTTACCTGTAAAATAGAGATAATTATTAATAGTTATCTAAATCTTAAATTAACAGTTAAGTTGTATTGTTATTAAGCAAGACAGAGTATTTTAGTTATAATTGAAGAGGGCTATCTATCGTTTTAACAAATACAAGCGATGGACGCAAACTATAAATATAAAAATAAATAATATAAAATTGGGTACGACGTAAACGAAACGAACTCTTTGCTTAACGCCACCATAAAGACACTATGTGGTCTCCAAGCTCAAAACCACAGAGAACCTGCATTTTTAAATATTGACAATGATTTTAGGATCTTTTTAAATAACTTTTAAAATTATTTTTATTCAAAAACGAGTTTATTTTAAAAAAAAACTTACGATTAATAAAAATACAAATGTTTAAGTAATGTTCATACAAGAAAATATTATAATTTATTTACTCATCTCAAAAATCTTGATTAAAATCAAAGAGATATATTTGAATAATCATTGTATAGACATACAACAGATGAAATAATGTAAAGAAGTAATAAATTCTCCTTGTTCGTCATTTACAAAGTGGAAGGACACGTTGCTAGATGTAAAAATAACATATCTTCACAATATATATTTTAGAATTGACTAAAATTGAAAAAAATAGTAAAGTATGTAAATTGAAAACGAGATAATATTGCGATGTCCATCAAAATGTCCCTTTTCACTTTATAATGGGAAATAGAACCGTATTTTGGAATTTAATATGTTCAATTCATTTCAGCAATGGCACTACGATGCCGACATGGACATATTTTAGTAATTCTCTATACTTTAAATTTTAGATTTGTGTAAAAGATTTTCAATTTGACTGGATTGAATAAAAATATAACTATATCGTATACCGAAATAATAATGGAATATAAAGCTAGAAGTACACTTTTAATATTATGAATACTCCTCGAGTTAATATAAAAAACGATAATAAATCACAACGGATTGTGGTAGATTTCCCAGGAGACTTGTGGCCACGGCGGTAGATGAACTACTCTACCTCACCGCGTGCTGACATCATGTTCCTAGATACTATACAACATCACTAGGCGGCGCTTACTTTCCGATTCAATTTCAGATCTGTCAATAGTAGAGACTCCTGACTACAGATCCATACTTTTGACCAGAATGCGACAACTATGTGTAGCACTCTATTAATATATTTGCGTTGATTGCTTGTTGCTCTGTTGCATGGCACTAAACAAGAATCTGACAGATATATAATTGCAACAATAATGAGAAAATAATTGTTACAATAAATAGTAGCGATTTTTTGACTCTGCTCTTTGATTTTACTTATAAGAAGAGTGTTATAGGAAACGTATTAATTATTGTTTTTGAACAATTACTATTACTAGTACTGAACTACTACTAGCACTATTCAACTATGCTCCCAGTATTGTTTTTAAACACGCAATCATATTTTAATACTGTTATATATAAGGGCAAAACATTTCCAGTAATCATTTTTCGGATTTTTTTACTCGAAATATAGTCAATTATTTTACCAAGTCATTGTTATTCTTTACTATCGATCTAGGACATAGATAATGAGATTATTTTATTTATTTATTACATAATAATTTAATTATTACATAATAATTGTAGATGATTTGTACTGACAAGATGTATATTTGTTGAAACCGTCTTTAAAGCGTTATTGCGACATCCGGGTAATTTAAGTTTGTTAGTTTAGGGGTATGTATTTACTATCTGAACTTGGCATACGACTGGGTACCCTCAATGTTTTATGTCATTATATTTACGTGAAACAAATACATTGTATGCCTTTTTATGAAAATTCAGCAAGTAAGCTTTATGAAATTTGACACAGTAAAACTTTATATAGAGAAGGTGTAAAAAGAGTTGTTATTTTATATGATCATGCTTAAAAATACATTTAATTTAAAAAGAATATTACACACACTATCATGCATTTGATACGCATATTACACACACACTTATACACACACAAATTTATAATCTTTTGATGATAGTTAAAAATCTGTGGCCAAATTGATCAGATAATTTTATTACTTATTTACCAACAATTTTACTGAAGGTCAATTGTATTAATTATACGGAAAATACAATTCGCTTAACATGCATATAGCAGTAAACTAGAACCTGAAAAATCATATATGTTACATAATTATATTTATAATTGCTAGTTCAATAATCTTTATGTATATAAAAACATTGTTATGTTAACTGCAATTTTTCTGGTCTAGGTTACGGTAATTTTATGAGTTTTTGACAATTAAATCTTAACAACCATTTATAGATACTGTATTTTTATTTAATATGTAAATAGAGAGGATAGAAGGGTATTTTGAAATATAATCGAATATAAAATAAATGCTTAGAACAAATGTAATTCTCGTTTCCACTTCAGCGGTTCAATTTCAAAAACCTTCACGTCTCTTAATTAATGCTTATAACACACACTCAAAAAGATATTACTAAACAACACTCAAAACAATAATACTGAAGTATTAGTGAGATGCCGGCAGCAAATTTACTTGGCGAATTATAATTGTTAATTATATGTAAAGACTTGAGTATACATTAAATATATTGTGTAAAATACGTGAAAATTATTTAAAATTTCTAAAAAACGTACATAATTTTCATTCACATTGTGTTGTGAATAGACAATATTTTATTGCATTAAATTATAAATTCATGATACTTTCCAAAACGTATTATTTGTAAATAATAATTAATTGAGTTAACTATGAGAAAACCAAAATGTAATTCCGAAACAAGTAATAAGGCTCGATGCTTACTGTGACCGATGTTATGAATTTTCCCCAGTATTTTCGATAATATTATAGTAAGTTACACACCTGACGCCTGCTACATCAAGTTTAAGCGGTTCTGATATTTAATCACACTATAAGAATTGTGTAATCAATGTAAAAGATGAGAAGGAAACAAACATTACTTCTAATAAATTTCTTCTGAAATAGTTTCATCAGTTTTAATGTTCGGTTGAAATAAGTACAGTTTTATATGATACATTACATAAACATAACTGATGTGAAAAAAGAGTTGGCCTTATTGATAATACAAGTAGCATTTATTTGCTACTGAATTATATTGCAATTCAATAATAAGCTTGCAATGAAAGTAATCATAAGTTTTTATAACACTTCGATTTCATTCAATATGAAATCAAATTCAAAAGTGCGGGCTATCACACAGCAAGGATACCATTACTATATAAAGTTTACATTAACTACTGTTCATATATTACCGTAAAGTTGAATTTTGACATTTTTGTTATTCGGAACGTTAAAATCAATATTATAATAGGTTTATGATGGAGCAACTCAGTTGCTAACTGTGGCGAATCTGGTATTCCGGACGATATGTATCAGTTCTCAATGGAGTGAGGCTGAACTGAACCATTTAGATACAATTATGTATAGTCTCTCAATCAGAACAAGTTCGACGTTTGTTAAGTTGCTTAATGAAACATTTTAACATCCACAAATCAAAGAACCGAAGAGTTTGATCTTATTTATGGCGAAAGTAGTTTGTGTGAAGTAAAAATTTGCATTTTTTTATAATAGTACTTTGTTACAATAGAATAAGATATGACAGAACTGATATATACAATTTGCACAAAAGCCGTATTATAATAAAAAATATATATAGAAAATGTATATAATAATAAATGGAGAAAATGTATATACAGGTACGTAAGAGCAGTATTTAACGTCTCTCATACCACACTCAGGTACACGTTTGAGCATAAAGGCTCCAATAACATTAAAGAGTAATACGAGCCGTATGATGATACAAGCGCAACTACAGTTGTGTTTACTTGAACAAAGTTAAACGAGAAAATTAATTATTCAAACATTGGTTTTTAATGTTTCATCCAATTAAAGCTTTCGTAATATAGAGGCAATTTCATGTCAACCATTAATGATTCAGTACAACAGTGGTATTACGAACGTTTTGAAGTTTCTTTGATGAATCGAAAACTAATAAAGGATTTCCGCAATGTATTTTTATGGAAATATATTAAATAGCTAATTTTGAACTTTAAACGCTTTTTTTTAAATAATTAACCTTATTATTTTCTATGAGTTATCTCTGCGTAGGAGAGAAGTTGTAACGAATATTAAATATCAGTTCTTTATTGACTTGACTTCTTCACACCGATCGGTAACCAAATGCACCTTTAATTTTAACAGGACCACAGGCATATAAGGCAATATTTCTGATTATTAATAAGAATTATTATGTTTATATGTACTCCAAAAATTCATAGCACTTAATCGGATGTGTATCGTTTGAAGTACGTTTACAAGCTTGAAAAAACGCAGATTTGCAAATTTGGTTTACATTTATTATCTTTTTCCAAATCGAAAACGAGATGCTATATGTACATTGTTGACATTCTATCTTAAGTAACGTTTGTTGGTAAAGAAAAATAAAATAAAGAGCTCTTTGTATCCATCGGCGGTAAGCTTCTTCTGTAAAGATAATACATTTTTTCTATCATCATCAGTTTTAGTTGATAAGAGTCCGTCATAACTCTTCTGCTACTAGTAACCGAAAGGTATCCAATGCAAAGTTTTTAAATGAAAAAAAGTTGTTACGATTATTAATTTCTCTCATCAAATATACTGTATAATCTAACATTTCCATGTTCTCTTAAAGATGAGCTAATGAGATGTGACGTCTTATGCCTTTGTTACGCGCTGGTTGAGATTTCGATAAATCAATTGTTACTTCGATATAAACATATTTATTTCATCACAACAGAAATCTGTTTAAAAAACACATAAACTAAACTCGTTTCGCCTTAAAAATTAGTCGCATTACTGACTCGGAACTCATAAAGGATCTTTTGATTATTATTGATAAATCTAGAGAACTCTTTATTTCTGATGTAATATTGATAATTGCTTAGTCGTGACTACCCGCGGAGCACTTCGCACTTTTTTTCTCCAATGTTCTAGTGATACTTTCGGACACAATAATTTTTGCAACACCTTAAATTGCTTTACAATCAGTTTTGTTAGAAAGATTGACGTGATTTTATGAAAAGTATTATTCATTTAAAGGCGACATTAATTTTTAAAAATATCTCTGGCTAAACTGTTTTGAAAAATATTTGCCGGCATTCGGCGGACATGACGGCAAAGATTATTAAAGAAATCAGGACGAAGTACTTATAAATAGATAAAAGCAAATTCATTAAATTCTAAAAATCTGTTCATTTACTCTTGGAATAGTACGGAAAATGATTATAAAACCAAATATTTTGTCAATTAGTAACCTGAAGTATCGTAAATGAGTATGCATACAGCGATCTAGATAAAAGTTTTAATTCTGTGTTCCTATATTTCCTTTGCCAATTTAACCAAATTTTATTGACAACTAAAGGTTGTGAATTTGTAAATGTCGGAACACCACAATGTTATTTTGGCAGAATGACATTGAAGATGAGAGCTAATTAAGCAGGTTCTAAAAATTCGTACCACCAACCAAACTCCACTACACATGTTGCCTCGGAATCGAATCTGGAACCTCTTTTACAAGGTTAGCGATTTAATACTATGGGCTACGGAGACAGTCAAAAGTATTACTATGCTTTCAGCTCAACTTAAGTCTAATACCTATATTACATTTTGTGAAACCGTACTAGAATAGATAGTATTAATATATCGTTATTGTTTTATTTCCACGACAATAAAATGTATTGATTTTTTTTTAATTACGTAATTGACTTACACCTGTCACTGATTCTGTCTTGTAGTAAAAAATCATTAGTGTTACGTTCGTCCAATATACCTTACTCTAACGTATGCAATTAAAATTATTAAATAATAAATAAAATACAAAAACATTTGGAATTGGAATGGCAGTCTTATTATTAGCTTTTCCGAAATTTATTGATTTTTTCCATGAAAAGCAACGATGTTTCTTTGAAGAGGTTTTTCACTTTAAGGGCTTCTAAGGAGCTGTAATTAATAATAATCATGTACTTATCACACCTACCCTCGTTTTAAATAAATTCGCCAAAGAATTTCGATATCAGCTTTATACAATTTTTTTGCTGGGAGAATTGATTTCTTTAGTCAATTGTATCGAATTAGATTTTTTTTTTCGGTTATGGGCTAACACGCCATTCACCTGATATTAAGTTATAATTAGGCCGTAGATGATGAAGCGGGTCCGCGCAAAATACTTTTGGCTATCATATGTATGAATGTTGAAACACTGCAATGCAGTTATGGCGGCAGATTGACACTGGGTATGGTAGCTAGCCAAGCGAGTTCGAAAAACCCTACCACCAACCAGACTCCACTCCATACGTGGTTCAGAAATCGAACCCGTTCAGCGAATCTTAATTATAAACGTAAATCGAATTATGTGAATGATTAAAAGATTCACTGGAATCGATACTCGTATTAGATTAAAACTCAGATTTCTTAGTATCGAAATAACAATATATGTAAAATATACTACTCAAATCAAAATATGGGCCACTAATATTTTTTGCTGTACCATGAAAACAATAAAGATATTATATTGTTTAACTTATGTAACTACAAAATAATGTTATCGGTTATAATATAGGCTAACAATTGTTTAAAATAGTAACCATGAATTGTTTTTTTTAAATCCATAATTAAATTGAACATTATGAATGAAAATCATGAAAAAAAGATATCACCGGAAAAAGACAAAATACTGCTCATGTCACTTTTGTTTCTTCTTTTTAGTAACGAGTATGTCCTCCTATCTTAGCAATACACTCCTAAGGCCTCGTATGCATACTCTGGATCAAATTCCTCACGTTTTCAACTAGAAACTCCTCCCAGGCGTTATAAAGCGTCAATCAGCTGCTGTTGTTTGTAGACCCCTCGCTCGTTCTCTCTAACTCTACGTTTTAATTGGTCCTGCGATTGCTCGATTGGATTTAAATCCGGACTGTTAGCTGGCCATGGTAATACCTCAATATGAGACCCTTCTAGGACAGATTAGGTCGATCGAGCTGTGTGTGCACGGGCATTGTCTTGCATCAGGATGAATCCAGGCCCCACTCGCTGTGCAAATGGGATCACTTGTGGCCTGATAACTTTCTCGATGTAACGTTCTGCAGTTATGGTACCCGCATTTAAAATGGTAAGCTCGGTTTTACCGTGTAAACTAATCCCACCCCAAACCATTACGATGGGAGCACTGAAACGGTCAACTTAGTGGATGCAGGACTCCGAAAACCGTTCGCCGCGTCGTCTCCACATCCTAACACACCAATCATCATTAAAAAAAATTACTTTGCACTCGTCTGTAAAAAATATCTTGCCCCACTGATTGATCCTCCAGTTCAAATACTGACGAGAGAATCTTAAACGGTTTGTACGTTGAGCCCTAGTCAGAGGAATTTGAACAACTCGCCGTGTTGACATTTGCTTGACTTCATGCAATCGATTACGTATAGTTTGGTCACCGACACGGGTACATGTTGTCAGCAGTATAGGTCGTGTTGTAACTTGCGGGTTTTTACTGTACGATCACGACGAGCACTTAGTTGTACTTACCGATCCTTGTGGGCCGTTGTTACACGAACTCTACCTGAACCGGGTCTACTGGTAACACTGCCGGTGTCTTGGAAGCGATTCCATACATTTTGGACAGCTCTTTGAGAAAAACCCAAAACCAAACCCACGTAACGCTGAGAACGTCCTTCTTGAATCATAGTTATGGCTCAGGTTGCCGTAATTGTATCCATGTGTCTTCATACTGGTGCCATGATTAATGCAAGATGATAAATTAATCAATTAAAATTGAAAAAGTAAAACTTATTTCCTAAAATAACGAAAACAAGTTAAGAAGACAATCGAAGAAAACATCTAATAATTTTTTTTTTCTAAAAATGATGGCCAGTACTTTTCAAATTAGGAACACGAACACCGGCATAAAAGAGATCAAACACCAAAGAGTTCGTAATAGAAATATAATGCTATTAATCAGTTACTTTCAGTTTACTGAAGTGCACTAAAATGTAAATAAACTAGTGGCCCTTGTTTTGTTTTGAGTAATATATGTATGTATATATATGTATATTGAATCAAAATTTCAAAAACGTCTGTTAAGTTAAAAGCGATCTGTTATTTTGAAAACTTATCATGTGTAAAAACATTTTACATGCGATGTGAAATTTATCTCTCGATGTAAAATAATACGACGCCGGGTAAATGCACAAAGCTTTAAAGTGGTTATGTCAAATTTAATTACTTTTCTTTCAACTTAGTTAATTAATTAATATTTTTACATATGGTTAGTATTAAAAATTGAAGAATCCAAGATAATTTTTAATTAGTACTACTTTTACTACCACTCGTAAGTACACAGGTGAACTTATAGGAAAAATATTTTTAACAATTTCTGATGCTCTATTTTTGGTAACGTTCTTTTACTTCACAAAAATCAACTACGTGGTCATCACAGCACAGTATTTATTTATTTATTATTGTACATAGTCTACAGCTTACATTACAGTTTATATAAACGATTACATATGGACAGGTCATAAGCCATTTGTAAACTAATATTTTGTAAACTAATTTTAAAGAATTACATAGTAACAAAAAAACAGTGAAAAGTATTTAAAACCTAACCTTTTTTTTGTTTGCGCGGGGAAAATGCATTGCTGCACATGTGGGAGGGAGGAGCGTGTGTGGGGCTACCGGCGCCCTAAGAAGGGCACTTTTCCTGGGAATTGGCCCAGGGACTACCCACTAAAAACCTCGCGGCGGTAAGCCGCTATTCCCCTTTGCTCCCTCCTCCGCCGTCCCACACCCAGTCCTCATCGCCCGACGAATTGAACGACGAAGACTGAGTGAGGGTGGCGTCAGATGAGCCGGGCAGAGTCATGGGAAGCCTTGCGGATACGACCACGACCCAGCCAGAGGATGACCGCATGAGCGGGCCCGCCTGTGTCCTCCCCCAGATGGTCGGGGAAGGTGCAGCCGTGGACGCAGGAACTGCCGTGCCTTCCCAACATCCAGTCTCGTAGGAGGAGTGCGAACGCTTGAACCGTTTCGCGCCCAGCCGACGAAGCCATGAGGTCCTGCTGCCATAGAGACAGCATTTCCTCCCACAAGAAACGCCTGACGGTGTCTACCTCTCGTGACGCCGGGTTGTCGCCCTGCGCCCGCCGCTCCGCCCGCCACTTGTAGACGGAGGTCGAGACCTCCGCCTCCAAGCGCCAGGGCGGAGTACCGGCGAGCACGCAGGCGACACTGCGGGCCACGGTGTTGTAGCCTCTGGAGATGGGCGGCACTGTCTCTATTGAGACAGTCCGCTCATATCGGCGCCCCATAGAGCGCCATGCTCCGGATCACGCCCGCATACAGCCGCCGGGACGTTGTACTCGGCCTCCGCAGATTCGGAAGCAGCCAGCTCAGTGAGCCGGCCGTCCGGAGGAGTCGAGGCGCCAGGTGGCTGAAGTGCGGGCGAAACCTCCACCTATCATCTAGTAGCAGACCGTGATATCGCATCTTGGCCCTCACGTCGATGCGTGCACCACTGACTAAGATGGTAGCGTCACGTGGTGCACGCCTTCTCGGGCCCCGAAACAAGATCGCCTCGGTCTTGTTCTGGGCCACGCAAAGGCCGTGACGAGAGATTCGTTCCGCCACCATGGATCCCCCGGACATCGCGAGGTGTGCCGCATCCTCGAATTACTCCCCCCGGGCTATAACGAGAGTGTCAGGTGCATAGCAGATGACATCCATCCCGGGGAGAGTCTCGCCGCGCAGCACCCAGTCGTATCTGATGTTCCACAGGAGAGGGCCTAGAACCGACCCCTGTGGAACACCCGACTTGACCCGGCGACTGCGCAGCTCGCCACCACTGGAGACGAACACGACCTCGCGATCGGGTAGTGGGCCACCAGACGCTGGAGGTACTGCGGCAACCGAAAATACCGCAGCGCCTCCAGGATGGTCGCGTGGGGGATAGTGTTGAACGCGTTGGCGATATCAAAAGATATCGCCAACACCACCTCTCCCCCGCGAACCGCCTCCTCAACATGACCTCTCAGCCTCGAGAGAGCGTCCATTGTGGAGCGACTGGTACGGAATCCGTACTGGCGCTCCGACAAGTTCGGCCCCCCCGAGGCCAAGTGGTCCAAGATCCGGCCAGCTATGACCCTCTCAAACACCTTGGCGTCCTCCCCGAGAAGAACTCATGGGCGATACGCCCCCGGGGAGTCCACCGGGCGCCCGTCCTTCTTGAGAACGCATAGCTGGCCGGTCTTCTAACATTTCGGGAAGCTGCCCGACGCGAAACACGCGTCGTGCAGCTCCCGCAGTTCCCCAGCGAGATGCGGAGCCGCGATGCCCAGCACCCGCGCAGGAATGCCATCAGGCCCCGGAGCGGTGCCCTTGCTCCGGAGGCACGCTGTTGCGGCCTCCAGCTCGGACCCCGACACGGAAGGTGTCGGGCCCTCTATGATGACATTCCCGCGCCGGCATATGGACAGCGGCGAGAATCCGGCATCCCGACTGGGGAACAACTCCTCCACAAGCCCGCTGAGCAAGCCCGGATCGAGGGATTCCGTGAGTGGGGGCCCCACTGCCCGCAATTTATCGCAGGCAGCTTTATAGGGCCGCCCCCACGGATCCTCGTCTAGGCCCGCCAGCATTTCGGACCTTGCAGACTCCTTCGCCGCAGCGATGGCAGTCTGCAAGGTCCTCTTGGCCGTCTGGAGACCTCGTAGAGTCGCTCTTCGGCGGCAGAGTCACGGCTGCGATGCCTTCTACTCCTCGTGTACGCCCTCCTCGCCGCCGTGCAGGCGGAACGGAGGACGGCAATTTCCTTCGTCCACCAGTACACGAAGGTCCTGGTGCGAGGAGGACGACAGCGAGGCATAGAACCGTCGCAGACTTCCGTCAAGGAGACCCGAAGCCTGTCGGCAGATATATCCACTTCGGGACCGGCGCACGACGATGAGAACCGCGCCTGGACAAATGCGGCCTCTGCGGCCGCTTCTTTGTCCAGACGGGTCAGCGCCCATCTGAGAAAAAGCCCCTTCTGGGCGCTGCGCCGGCCAGTCTCGCCCGTAGAAGACGAGACCTCGAAGCGAATGTACCTGTGGTCTGAGAGGCTTTCGGTCTCGGAGGCGACGCGCCAATCGCGGACCAGCGCTGCAACAGCGGGGGTGGCAAACGATACGTCCACCACGGACCCCCCCCCACCGCCTAACGCAGGTCTGGACTGATCCCCGGTTAAGGAGGACCAGCCCTATGGTCGTCGCCTATGTCTCCACCGCCAGTCCACGACTGTCGGTGCTCGGGTTGCCCCACGCCGAAGATTTGGCGTTTAAGTCGCCGAGGAGCAGTAACTGGCACGGTAGCTGCCGCAGAATAGCTGTCGACAGCCGTGCCAGGTACTGCTCAAATTCGGCGAGGGGCCGGTTCGGGGAGAAATACACCCCGACCACCGTCACCCCGTCCCTAGCGGCTACCACATAGCCGTTCCCTCTCTCCTTTAAGGAGAAAGGGGCGGCGTCTGCGGATGGCCGCGAGACGATGGCGACCGACTCTACCAGGTCCCCTATCCAATTTTGGCGGTCGAGCACGTAATACGGCTCGGCCGCCACCGCCACATCGATGGACCACTCTGCCATGACCTGAACCAATAAGTCCTGGGCCCTGGCAGAGTGGTTCAAGTTCGCCTGGAGTAACTGACAGCTATGGGCACGAGGCATTAGTGGTCCATAGCTGTGGCCCCGCCAGACACCTCCACCTGACTGGTGGAAGCCTGCTGGGGACGCGAGGTGGCCGCGTCTTTACCCTTCACGCTGGGGGGACGGCACCGGTCCCCACCCATCGCGTGCTAAGCAGGCCTCTTACCGGCTGCGCACACGGCGCAGCGAGGCTTGTTTTTGGCAGGCGGAGGCAATATGCCCACCTCGCCGCACCGTCTGCACAGCGCAGATCTGTCCACTACTGATGGGCAGCAAGCCCGTACGTGTCCGAGCGCGTAGCACCGGAAGCAGCGCATAGGCTGCACTGGCAGCGCCCGGACAACGGCGGAGCTAAAGCCCACCAGTAGCTGTCCTTTCTTCAGGAGAGACCGGGCGGCCTCCACCGGGCACATCACCCGCATGCGGCCGAGGCCCCCACGGTCCTGATCGCGTCCGCCTTTATCGCGTCCCCGGAACAACCACCTATCGCCGCCAGGGAGGCGACTACCTCCGCCTTGTCGACGGAGTCGTCAAGCCCCAGGATCTCCAGAGAGGTCGTTTTGACGGGTCTGGAGACCCTGGCGGCGTCGGCAATCGCCTCCCTCATCTTTTCCGCGAAAGAGTCCGCATGCCGGATCTTATCCGCACAGGGGAACTCGAAAAGGCGAGCTCCCGTCTGCGTTGTCCGGCATGGGTCACATGCCGGACAACGCAGACATTTCGATGCCGAGATCTCTCGGCTTCACGGTCTGGCGCGCCCGTGTCAGTCCCGTTTGGTACGTCTCTCTCCTTTAGATGGCCTCCGGGGAGAGCGTAACCACCAAGGCCGCCGTTTTGGGCGGCGCCAGCTTCTTAGTCTTTGGGGCCTGGGCCGCAGTTGCAGCTGCAGCTGCTTGCGGCCCGGTCCCGCCTTCTTAGCTGTAGTTGCCGCCGCCTTGGCGGCCTGTACAGCCGGCCCCTGTTGGGGCCTCTTCTTCTTCCCCTTCCTCACCATCGTGGCCCAGCTCTCGTTGGCCGCGGTGATGGAGGGGAGCATCGCGTCCGCTTGCGATGTTGAGGCCACTGGTTCTACGGCCGGTGGTGCCACCTTCTGTGTTGCAGGGGCTAGGGGGGATGATTTCTTCCCCACCCCTTACCCCTTCGCCGACGCTGGCTTCGGAGCAGGCGCCGGTACGGGTACCGGCGCCGGGTCCACTGCCGCCTTCTTCATGTCCGCCGCTAAAGGCGGACGGACTTTCTTCCGATTTTCTTACGATTGCCGATGAGGCCCGACTCCCCGTGGGGGTCGGCTCTGCGGCGCCCTTCCTTTGAGCCGCGGACTCGCGGCATTCGGAGAGCCGTTGTAAAGACGGCCCTTTAACTCCTCCGTTGATATTTCTGTTTGTCGGTGTGTCTATAAACGCTTCACGCGCCATGTTCTGTTCTAGAGGATTTTGATGAAATTTTTCTCACGGCTGGGTACCTAAGACCTGGCGAGCTTACAGAGGTTATTATAAGAGATATTTTTATCGAAACTGACCACCAAGCGTGGAATATGTAATGAAGTTAACGATAACATTTTGCGCAGCTCACAGAAAATGTATAATTTTTTTTATGCTCGTTCCCCTCGACATGTCGGGGTGGAGTACCTAATCTTTCATTCCAGCTGTCGCTGTCATTCTGTTTTGCTAACTTTCATACCTATACCATTCCATTTCCTTCTTTCATACATCACGCTCAATGAGTACAACTCGCCGCACATTATTTCTTATGATTATATCTACTGTACATTAGCTTTCTTGTCTACTTTTTCATTCATACTTTCTATTTATTTTATTCAAATTTTGCTTTCCCTTTTTTTTCTTATCTATTTTCCTATACCAGTATTTTACTACTAATACTTATATTTACTATACTATTATACACATTACTACTTCTAGTACTTTTACCTCTATTTCTACTTTTTTCCATTTCTCTTCACCACCTTTTTCACTATGTTTCTGCACAATGTAATGAAAACGCTTCTACTTTTGTCTTCTCTCATTAGAATCGCGATGTTACCTTTCGTTAATTCTTTACCAAGCGCAATTTCACAATTTATGCACTCGCTCTCAAAGACGGGACATTTCGTGATAATGTGTAGCACCGTTTCCTCTTTTTCTGCGTCACATGGGCACGAGCGACTATTCTTGCATTAAAATTTATGGAAGTATGCTGAAAATCCTTCGTCCCCGTGATTTTGAACCATATATTTGTCCAGCTCTGTGTCGCAGTGTGCGGTAGGCTGATCCGACGAGAGGGAATAATATACGTGCTACGGAGCCCGTGTTCCCTTCCGTATACCGCCTGTTCCAATCGTCAAGCGTCTCCAACCTTAGTTGCCGCTTGACGAACAAAACAGGGTCGTCCTCGTACTCCAGTATTTTTTTGGCTCTTCGGAGCCGCGTCATTGGCCAACCGATCCGCACGTTGGATCCGCACCATCCCCACGTGTGCTTTCACCCAAAATACTCTAACATCTCTCTCTTTTTCTCTCAATTTCATAATATTCCCATTCACTCTTATCGCAAGGGGTGGAGTGTATTCGACTTCGTTATGGTTTTCAAGGCTGATCGCTAATCACTGAGTATGGCGCACGACTGCGTCGACTCCTGCACCGCCTACTCTAATGCTTCAGCCAGTGCCAAAGCTCTGCTTGGTAGACAGTGCAGAAGTTTCCCAGCTTGATCTTCTTAATTTTTGTTTCGGCTGCGTTCTTCAAGACTCAAAAAGCCGCCCCAACCTTGTCGTCAATGCGACTGCTGTCTGTGAAGATCTCGAC
>DWQX01002678.1:0-20715 GCA_018245475.1 Pharmacophagus antenor | reverse complement strand
TAATAAGGTAAATAAATAATTTGTAGAGCACTAACTTTTTGAGTTTTATTCAATATTGTAATTTTTTCAAGGTGGTCCCAAACTTTTGGCTGGCAGTGTACATACACATATAGATTTTTATACATGTATGATTTTTACGGCAAACGTTTTTACTAGACTGCACTACTGTATTGTAACTTCTCATTTAATAAAGGGTCTCAACATCTTTACAATCTTTTGTAGGGTAAACCGATCCTGCCACTTATTATTTAAATTAATTGGCTACAACTATAACATCATTATTGGGTAAAGACACATCCTACCGTACCATTTACCTGTGCAAACCAGTTTGAATAGTGTTGTCGGTCGATCGTTAGTTACGCTATCGAAAATGATATTAAGGCACATTGTCCACAATAATGATACATGTTAGCGAATCGTCTCCCCCATGCCCGTAATAATCCTCTGCGTCCGTTGAAAGCGCATGCGTCTATTCACATTACGAATAATGCACTATAATATGATAAAACTGACGAAATTGCGCGCGAGTTGCGAATTTGAATCGATGCGGAACGCCACTGCGACTGCCTGCTTAATAAATCTGATATACTCGCGCACACGCATACACACATGCAAAACCGCTGCGTGTCCAGTCGTCTCGTCCACTTGTGTTTATATATGTTTCTCGACAATTTTTCTTCCTACATTTCTATCGATTATAAGAGAACTGACGAAGCTGTGTAATGAATTATACCATTGGATTATTTTAGTACGCTAACGTTTGTCGTGAAATCGTGTCGTGAAAAAAATACAGGTATATACTAAATGATGTTAAATGCATACTTCGTGCACATTGTTGTTTAATTAAAAAAAAAAAGGAAATTAAAGCCATTGATTTTATATAATAATATATGAATTCTTTAAAGTATTTTTTTCTATTAAAGTGGACTTGATATTTATGCGGTGTATCTATTTGTTGCCGCGCTTGTGTTGATGTTTTAAGTGAAACGTACAATTATAATTGATACACCTCATGTTCTTTAATGATATTATGTCTATATAATATATGAATTATATAATATATAATATTATGGTCTATAATGATATTTAACTTATAATAATGACCAATGATTTGACTAAAATATGTAATCAGTCGACGATATCGATGTAAAAAGCATTTAGCCAAATAGATTGATATAATGATCAAAAATTTAAGAAAATTATTGCACTAAAACCTGGCTCATTTCATTTTTCATATAGCATTGCCGACGGTTACAGTAAGTCATGATTATTTAATTTTTTTTAATGAACTAGTAATATAAACACAATGAAATTTCTTAGAGCGCAATACATATTAATATTGATAACAATGTATTGCAAAATATCCGTTACTATTCGCATACTAACCACATGCAAATCTCCTACATATAAAACCATCTAATTCGTGCGTTTCAAACAAAACCCATGCTTAATTTTAAGGTGAACTGGCTACCGACTTCAAGTCTCTTATTACACGCTACAATCAAAAGTAATTTCGAAAAACATGGCCGCCGTGCGCCGCTGTGGTTAGCCATCTTTTATATCCCATCTAATAAACAGTTGAACGTCACGAGAAAGCAGATCGGCCAATGGATTGATGTATTTATCATTACTTTCTCACGATCTTCAGATAGACTATGCGTTTTTAAATTACTTACCATTTGTAAATATTCTCGGAGGAATTATTAATTTAGTGCTAAATTTGTAATTCTGTCAATGACTGTGGATTTGATTCATTTTTAGATTCAATTTCGATTGATGGATCAATTTATATTTTGATTTGCAATCGTGTTATATAAAAAAAGAACAAAAAAAATATATTTTTGATTAAAAAAAATAGTTTTAGTAAAGTGGGCGACTTTATTTAAAGTACTATTACTACTCAAAGTTAGTATATTGCATCTGATGAAAAGTAGTAATAGGATCATTCTAAATTTTTCACGATTCGTACCTACGAACTTCGAGTTTTGAAGCTGTACCCTAAACCATTAGGATATTGGCGCTTCTACCGATAATGAGTGCACGTTCCTCTATAGTTTCGCTTACACGCTTCCACTGCAGTGCGGGTCAAGCGTTTCGACATGATATTGTAATTTTCATAAAACCCTTTTATATAAAGCAGTTTCTCTTTGAAATTCAAAGGTGAATTCGCGCTTAAGCTTTATTTAGGAAATAGCTGGTGGAATATCAAAATGTCCTATTGTGTTGTTATCATTGTGTTTGTTTTTGACACGGACGGACACTGTAGAAATGAGAAAAGAAGAGGAAATGAAGATAAATTTTATGGAATTCATTCGGGAAGCACGTCACGAGAAAGTATGATCAAAAGCAAAGTTGCGCCCTCATGCTCAGTTGTATTCTATTAAGTTTAATTTAACATTTTATTATGCCGTCTGATTTAGTGACGTGTTCAAATGTATCGGCAAAATATTTCTATAAATTTCCTTATATTCCCAAATCCTGTATATGTTATGTACATAATTACTCGAGGCGGATATCGAAAATTAATTAATTTAATACAGCCTGTAGTGTAATACATATTTGAAAGACTAGCGTTTGAAATGGTGCATACATAAAAAAATATTAGGCTCCATTGCAATCAATTTTCATGCATTGCAAAAAAATTTTATGAATCACAAACTTATAAGTTTTAGCGCAATAAGATATTAATATTGTTTTAATACATTTTTAAGAATATTAGTAAACAAATTACTCCTCATGTATTTTTCTTTTAAGGAATTTATGAATGTATGGTGCAGTTATGTTGTATTGTATGAACTCGTATACTCATACTTACATATAACATCTAAATAACACATTAGTTATAGTAACTTTACTACCCGACTTATTCTTAAATATCGCTTATCTTTGGTTTCTGCTGGCCCGTTGGTGTAATGGTAGTAACCTCTGTCTCTTACATTCTTACATTGGTCGTGAATTCGATTCCCGCTCAAGGCAAATATTCATGTGTTAAACATTTGTGCTTGTTTTTTATTTATTTTATATATTTACTGTATCTGGTTGTTAATATATATTTATTTAAGTATTTATTTCAAAATATCTATGTATATATATCGATCTCTGTAACCTATACTACAGGTGCATAGCTATCTTTTTTGGGATTAGAGTACTGTGTGTGAAAAATGTCCCTGTAATTTATTTACTTAATATAATTTAATCCTCTTTATTCATTGCTATTACAGTACTGTTAAATAAAAATTAATATGATAAAACGTAAGTACCATTTAGACACTTGTATCTTGGAAATGGACATTTAATAGTAGTTAGTTTGAGCCGTTGAAAGCCGTGTGTGTTACAAGATGTTATTAATCATTTAGATAAACTGGCCAATGAGGAAGGAAACGAACCGCATTTAAATTTTGTGTGACAAAATACTCGACCGTTTGATCCCGCAAGTAAAAACTAAAGCTACGCGGCAGTAGTGACACCAACGGCCTATCGATGTACTTTTCTAGGCATATTATTTATTTAATACACAATATAGTCAGTTGTTTCATAAGCAAGAAATATTGTACCGAAAGTTAGATTTCTTAGAATAAAGTTGTTATACCATTGATAAATAATTACATTTTGACTAGAAAACGTTGATTTATGTTGATATTTCTATAGAAAACTAAAAAATAAATTCAAATATATATAATAGTAGAAATCGGTTGCCTCGGTGGCGCAGTGGTTTAAGCCCGCATAGGTCCTGGGTTCGATTTCCGGACCACAAGAGTAGTGGACTCTTGATGGTTGTAGGGTTTTTTCAAAACCCGCTCAACTAGTTACTACCGTCATTGTCAACGTGCCGCTATAAACGCATTGCTGTGTTCCGGGAGTCACACACGTGAGAGCCTGAAATATGCTGGTTGTACGCGGTTCATCATCTACGGCCTCATTGTTACTTAACATCATGTGGAATCTAGGAGCGATACACGAATGATTAATTTCTTGTAATTTTTATGGAGTACTTTATGTACACGTTTTGTAGTCTGATGCGGTTTGTGTTTGTAAAAATTTTTGGAAGAGTACGTCATCGATATCGACAGTGGCACATACTTAGCACTTCACATTCGAGCCTTTAGCGCTGCCGCTTATCGGCGACGTTTTACATTTTTATTGCGAGCGGATACGGGCCGTGTTGTGCCGACTTTATTATTTCTGCCCCGCAATTATTGTTTAGAGGAGTCCGGCGAGCGGTCGGGAGACCAGTCCCCAGACCGGAGCGCGACTGATTAACTACTGCCGGTTTTAATTCTCATGTCGTATTTAACATAATAAGGGTAAAAAGTTGGTGTTTCGTTATGAAAGTTTCTACGTACAATGTTTGGGGAATTGTTTTTCAGATAAACGCTTATATTCGTTGTGTTTACACGATTTCACGAACGCAACCATTCCGATGGTATCCGTGTTTTGTAACTTTTTTTCTACATATAATTCTTATTCTCTCGCAAGCGGTCTCGTCGCCGGTGCTCGTGAGTTTGTATTGTATTCTCTTGAGATGTTTGTTTCATGTAATAGTTTCTAATGTTATTTCCTTTTATTGATGGTTGTTGATTTTTATATTTGGATACATATATACTAGAAAAATGGAAATTGAAAGTGTTTGACCACATAGCATTCCCGCTACTACAGGAAATGTTATAGCGTGCATTGGTTTAAGCAGCAATTACTACTTAATATATTAGTAAACGACTAATCATTCTGTAAATAATCTAAGGTTTGAAATGATTTAGTGTGAAAGGGTATTATTTTGATATACTTATTTTTACTTATTTTCATATTTATAAGTCAGCAAGATAAATGTAAATGGAGTTTATATAATAACAAAGTTGATTGCATTTCTGCGTTGGCTGAGTCGAGGCGCGGGCGTACCCGGGCCGCCTCCCAAGGCTTGTGTAATATCCGTGCGGAAGCCGCGCAGACCGCCCCTTGACGTTACCAAAGACCCGTCACCACATCCTAATTCCAATATTGAAACGAAAATTATCTTCCATTTTACAATTTTCATCCGCAAATGACTACGATCGCGCTTGAACCAATTTTTATATTCATTATTGGCTCCGTTGTGGAAATGTTATTAATAGACATTGTGGACGATAATGTGAAAAAAAGAAAAAATTGTTAAATTTTTAATATGCTTTACTTCAATACGCACAATTCATTATTATACATATTAGTATGACTGTTTCACATGAAGTTGGTATGGTTATATATATATAAACAATCTACTAAATTTATATAGCAAACAGGTCCAAAATCAGTTTGTTATATTTACAAATCTTGGGAATGAATTTTCTTTTTTTAAAATTTTATGGTACTTCAAAGTGTACTCTTATAAAAAAGAACTTTTAAATTATTATAAATTAAACTTATTAGGGTCTATATCGCGTAAATATACGATACCTAATATTCTTCAACGTTTCGGCGCAAGATGCAGCAGCCGTGTTCGCGAGGCAGACTGATGTAGCTCAACGTCGTCTTCGTGACGCGAGGATTATAGATCCTACACTCGCTTGGTGTTTATTGTTTGTCACTGTAGAACTATCGGTATATCGATGCGACAAAATCATTATTAATATTTAAATTAGATTACTCAGTAAAGAGTAATGTGCTGTCATCAATAAAAAAAAAATTTAATGCTGAGAACTGATAATTGACAATCTTTTATGTGTCGACAGTTAGATAGTATAAAGTTTCACAAGTATGATGCGCATAAGTTTAGTAAATACCATAAGTGCACATGTAAATAAATATCAATACGTAAATGATGGCAGATCGATAATTATAATTCAATCGTTACAAAATCTTTAAAGAAAATTTAACAATCGTACCTGTATGAATTATTTTTACCGTTAATTATCAGTAGTTAATTAAAATTTAATTATTATATGGAATTGCACTGAATCTTCGCAATGTAGCTCGGAACGTCTATACCTACATGTTGAAATCACGTCCCCCGATATATAAATTAATGTATCACCAGACGAGGACAAATTGAATAATCTTCCCCGCGAAAATAAATTGCTCCAAGGTGAGAAGCTTACGGCCCGATAATATTTTAAATTATATCCAGTTATGAACAGCCAATGGGAGTGTAGCCGACGGGAAGCAACACCCGTGCACCAATCTCTTCGGAGTGTTTAAATTTGTTACTTTTACGATTTCGAAAACGTAACACATTCATTGCCGCGGGGCGAAAGTAATCGGAAAAACGCCTGCATTCAGCATTTCATTCGTATATGCTTCGCGAAACGTAAACTAAAATTTTGATATACTTCATTTTATTTTTCATATAATTCCCATGGAAAAGTTTGACGGCGCGGCTGAGTGCACGCTGCTATTTTGCATGAAATTATTTTAGACATATCCGTTTAGATACCTCGTAGCTATGTTTACATTTATTGCATAAACATTCGTCAACCGGTTGCCGAAAATTTATTAACGAAACGAAACCAATGTTAGCAAATATTTTCGAATGTGCTCCGTGACGCAGTGAGTTATCGCTTGTCTTGTAATACGGAGATCCCTCGTTCGAATTTTTCGAAATGATCAGATCAGCTACTAATCTCAATATCATCCTGCCGCCATAATAACATTGTTGTGTTCCGGTAGTCTTGCATATGAAAGCAAGAGTATTTTGAGCGTGCATGCTTCCACCTCCTATGGCTGCGTTTTAATATTTTGTTATTAATGAATGTAATAATTTATTTAATATAAATATATCGAGGCTTTGTTTCGATCGGCAAAAAACTCGTACAACGGTCGACAGGCCCGCCTATGACGCACACGCAGACAAACATTCTATAAAGTATAACTTTATTATCGTTAGGACGTACAATCAATAGGCTTCGTCAAACATTGACTGGGATAGGTCCACATAACGACTATTTACTCTTGGCGATACGAGTCAATAGTACAAAGTTCCTCAACTCGCTTTTTTACGGCTCCTCACTTAACCGCATTCATGTCGACCACTCACTCGGTTGTAACATAGTAGTAATATAAAGCAATTTATGTTGAGGATTGTTATACTCTTAAACAATTATCCGGATATTCAAACGTAATCATAATGCTGTAGGTCAATCAATGTAAATTCCTAATATATTGCATACCAAACACTAATGACGGAGCGATAGCGCGGCGTTTTGAATTTAGAATTAACTATTGTGTTATGCCAGTTACTGGGTTTTATTTTTTTGTTTTTGAATGTCCATCTTAAATATTCAATTCGTGCCCTAAATTCGCTTTGAGGTTCTGGCGCATGGAGTCATCTATAGTTCTGTTTCGTTTTTATTTTTAATTTGGCTACTGTCTCACAATGTTAGGGGGTAGCAAGTAGGGGGAGTAACTGTGGGGCTCAAGAATGTACACTATTCACACATTTTATAAATAATGATTTCCATTGATATTTAGAAACTAAATAGTGGATATTTATTTTTTTATAGCAAAGTTTATCACAATCGAATAGAGAGTGAAGGTATTTTTTAATTAATTTTGTATCGGAGTGGCAATTCGACAAAAATAGCTTTGCTCTGCAATACATTAAACCGGTAAGTAATACATTATGAGGACTTAATGACTTTAATTTGCTTATTTATAATATGCTTACTATATTTTATTATTGAGATAATGATCAATATTATATTACATATTGTAATAACATTATTTGTTTCCATTGAATTAAATCAACCGCTTACCGTAGGTTAATTAAAATATTTCATTGAAACAGGTTACATGAAAATTATATTTAACTGTTCACAGTTTAACTGGTCACAGGTTTCAAATTACGCGTAATCCTCATGGTAAGCCTTATTCCGTAATTCTCTCGCGTATTCGTTTTTTACTCGGTCCATTAAATTACAGTAAAATAAGTTCTTTTTTAGCACACGTCTAAGACTGACACGTATGAGAGAACAACTCTCTGAATTAAATAAGGATTAGTATTGTCTCAGATTAATTATTATTATCCTATTATATCAGATTAATAAAGGCGATGTAATTCTGATAAATTATTAAAAAATGTGTTTCTCGTATTGTTTTTTGGTCGCTTTATAAATACATTAAAATTTTACATAATTTATAGTCATACAAATGTTTATCTCTATCAGAAGCTTAATTTTTTTTTAATTTACTTAGATTATTGTGCAATACTGTATATATTATAAATTGTTAGAGTTAGCAAAAAGATAGTACCGAGTGCATCCGTAGCGTAGTGGTTAACCGCATACTTTACAACATGGAGGTCCCGTGTTCGATTCCCGGGCCACAGATGTAGTGGAGTTTGGCAGGGTTTTTCGAAACCGTCTGGCTGCCTACCACCCTTAATATCAATTTGCCGCTATATCAGCATGCTGTTTTTTGTCATACACGTGTCAGAAGTTTTCTAGGCTAACACGCTTTACTATCTAAGGTCACACTGTCTCTTAACATCATGTAAAATCGAGTACTATAAACCAGAACCGATAAAAAAAAATATCACCGTTATGTACAGTAGCAGTATAGGCCCAAACGTGATGGTGCGTAGTATCGCATAGTACCGCATAATTTTGGTTCTTGGATACTACATGGGTTATTATCACGTGTTCTTAATTAAAAAAAAAAATTAAGGAAATTGATTGCAACAGATATTAAAAAAATTCAAAAAGAATAATGTTTATAAGAATGATTCTTAAGATAGTAAAGAAATACAATGTAATGAAATTATTTTAAATATACACGCAAATGTAAATAGATTTAGTCATGGTTGAATTGACGTCTACCGGCTTAAGGACACTGCCGTACATCTTCGTGCCTTGGACAAGGGAATTCGATTAGCCGACCAATAATTGGGATGGTCAACTTGCGCCTAGTCACTTCACCCAACCAATAACTAACCTGCATATATGTGATCTTGATCAGCATTTATATAATACGGCAGCGTTGCGATTGCGGTACGACGTAACAGTCCAGTTTTTATTTTTGTTTTTTTTTTGCAGTAAAATTAGTATTAGTGCATGATTAGGTTTTTATATAACAAGAAATAATTATGAGGCCTGAATTTTGAACCTACAACTATACATTTGTAAAATGATTATTTCCTTTTATTGAATTAAATAAAATACCAGTTCTTGCTAGCGCTGTTGTAATTAAGAGCCTAAAGCGTGGGAAGTAAACGTTATGGTATTTACCCATATAAGGGCTACGCACACACTATTTGACTTTACTATTTTTTGTTAACAGTTTTGTTTTTTTGGTCTTTTATGTTCTCTTTCTTGTTCAATGACAATTTTAATAAATATTTAATTTTTCGCTAGGGCTAACGACAATAAAAACGGTTGCCGATTGTTGCAGCGAGACAGAATAATAGGGTGACGGCGAAGTACTGAAGCACTGGTGCAGCGAAACGCGTAGCGACGCAGCAGCGGCAGCGCAGCGAGACGGCATAACAGCAAGGCAACGGAGCAGTACAGCGGCAGCGCAGTGGAGCGGCCTAGCAGCGGGACAGGATAGAAGCGGCGCAGCGGCGAGACGTCGAGGCGCAGCGGAGTAGCAGCGGGACGACGAGGCCCACCGGGGTAGCAGCGGAGTGGAGTAGCAGTGTAGCAGCACAACGGCGTAGCGCCGTGGCGGGACGCTTGTCAGCAACCACGGCAACCATCTGGAAGCCTAATTATCTACCAAAAGACCTTTCTTTTTTCAGGTAATTTTATTATCATTTTTTTTAAACATATATTGATATTTTTGTGTATCCAAACTAGGTTTATTACGATCGAGAAAAGCTTTTTTACCATCCTTTGTGTTCATTTTGCTGCCGAGTATGATTTTTGGAATAATTTATCTTGATGAGAAACGGCTACATATATTATTCGCATATATACGAGTACTTACGTACGATAAATGTATTTAGGATGAAGCATATGCCGTTAGCCGGCCAAAACGGATCCGGCTCATTGCAAATTAACGCGCTTCACGAATATGCGCTTTAGATATATTATTTAAAGCTTCCTCGCCAGTTGCAACACGTAATTTGTTACGTGTTTTGCCGTGATTGGGACTGCGGACGGGATTAATAAATAAGGTCGCTTCTATTGAAATGCGTTAGTAGCGACTGATGTATGATGGTCAATACTACTGAAGCACGAGGTGTACATTTTTAAATATTTGCTGTTGTACGATAGTACGGGGAGTATATTTATATTAGCCGTTCGCTTTAATAACATTTTTTTTTATAACACTTTGTGATATAAATGGCCGTAGTAATTAGATCTTTTATATTTGAACTATATGTGGTATTTAGAAGATAAAAAATTGAATTAGTTGTTAACAATTAATTTGGAGTTCACATAGTAGAGGTATGTCCTTAGCAGTTTTCAGGTTGCCGTTTTTGTATAACTCACTAAAACTTTTCATAAAGGCTGTTGGAAGATATATAAAAAACTACTGCGTGTGAACATCTAATTAAATTTAATATTTTTCATATAAGTAAAATTTAGATATATTTATTGTAAGTTACAGTTTTATGTATATTACTGATTAATTAAAAAAATCACTAATAGTGTTTCGAGTGTGAGTGATTAGAAAGTGATGTCATTTATAAAATTCGTTAAAATGGGCGACGGTGACGATTTATTGACGTTCTGTATGCGTTCCGAGAAAGCTATTGCTTATTACATTACATGTGATAGTGACGTACGGCTAGCCGGGTGCCTGTAGCCTGTATCTCGTATACCGCAGCCAGTGATTGGGCGGGCGGACGCTAGCCCGTTCAAATATTACACAGGCTGCGTTCGGCATTATTAATTCTAACCCGGTCCAGTAGCCGCCACTCGCATTTGAATGAGAGATTTCAGATGCTCCGTCAATCGTGGCCTCTCATAATTGATCGTATTAATTTTCGAATCGCCCTACGTTACTCGCATTTGAACGCTTTTGATTACTCTTTAATTCGTCATACGCCTCCCAAAAAAAAAAAGTACGTAGAGTACAGTTTGCAATGTTTGTTAACTATCACTACGAGCAAAATCACTGATGATTTGTTACAACAATATAGAATGATCCGTTCTTCAAATACATAGTTTTGTTTAGTTCTTATGACAATGTAACGCCGTAAATATTTGCAGCCCTCAAACGTCTAACCTTAGAGACGTTACAAATACTTAATTTTCTTATCCATGCGTTACATTAAATTATAATTTTATTAATTCTATTGATGAGTATGTAACGTCACGGAATCTGAATATTTTTACGACATAAATATAACATGTTTTATCAAAATTTTTAATTCTGAAAATTTCTTGATCGCGTGATTGGGGGAGATCAGTAGACACAACCTAGATAAAAAAAAATGTGCCTTCCGAGGTGTGGGAAGGCCCAATAGAAACCAGTGCCGGTTGCTTAATCTCGGTGGTTTGACGTTGAATCAGTTATGGAAAGTTGTGGTATTGTGATATTTCAATTATTAATTTCGAGTTATTTATAAAACCTAATGGTTGACAGCTGACATAATAATAGTCCAGTTAGCTTAGTTAACATTTGCCCTTTCATTGACAATATCCTCGCTGAATGCTTGAAATTTTTATTAAAAAATCGGTTAATAGCATTTAACTCGATCCCATATTCCTTTTGTGAAATGACTTTGTAACGATAATCAATACATGCACATCACGTACTAAAAATATCGCATTGTCTGTTTGTGGTTTTTAAATTATTTTTTGTGTTCATATTTCTAAAATTATCAATCCATACTTACATACAAGCGGATTATACAATAAAATGTAAATTAAAATGCTTATGTCTTCCATTAAAATATAATTTTAATTTGATGGAACGATTTCCATTTTTTCATTGCTCATATTTTCATTACACCAAAATTTATCTCATTGAATCTCTATACGTGATTTCCGTAAGCCTCTTTTTATGTCCTATATATTTATATTAATAAAGATAAATATTTTTTTCGTACAAAAATTAATCAAAACATTGCGCACAACTTGTTTCATACCTTTATTCTGTTCATTGTTACAAGATACGGTAGGATCCGCAACAATTGATTAGTATGCGAAATCAATATTAATCTATGTGGGACTTTTGATTTACTGTCATTGCTGCGATTTAATGCATCGGCGGCCAACTATCCCCTAGGGCATAGTTTGTAGAATACAGTGAGCAGTTTTATTAAAAAAATATCTTTAATAAGTATATGTTTATATTCATTTCATCAGCGAACATTGTTTTCCTCATGAATTTAAACATACCGTTACAATTGAATGCCCAAAAACTTTAGTAGGAATAAAAGTTTCTTACGATTTATGCAAAAATGTTGTTTTTCAAAATAATTAAATGTTACAACTTGTTATAATTTTTTTATCAATTTATTATCATTATTATCATTGTGCATATGTCAATTGAATAGTCAGTGATATAAAATAATAGGTTAGTGAAAAAGTCTTTTCGCATATAGTATGTATGAACTAGTAATAAAATCTCTTTGACTATACCATTTATGTCTCGCTGGTTTTGGTATCATTAAAATGATTTAATTTTACAGAAGATAATTCCAAATTCAAATTAGGAAAATGTGTGATTTTCATTTATTTTTTTATTGTTAAAATGAGTGAATTTAATGAAGATATTCTATAAATTTTAAAATTTTACTACAAAAAAGGTAAAAATGCAACACAAGACGCAAAAAAAATTGTGATATTCATGGACCTAATATAGTTTCAGTGAGAGTAGCGCAAATTTGATTTAAGCATTTTCAATTCCGAAATTTTGATATCAAAGATATATAGTTCTGATCTTGCACATTTAGATTTTCACCTGTTTCGGTCTTTGCAGAATTCCGTAGGCAGTGTTAGGTTAACATCACGAAAGGACTGCTAAAACCACTTGTCGCAGTTTTTTGATCGGAAGCCCCAAAATTTTTATAGCAATGGGATCACGTACCTACAAGATGGCAAAAAGTTATCCAACAAAGTGGCACCTACATACTTTAGTGAAATGTAAATAAATTTTATAAAAAAACCTTTGAAACTTTATATAAAATGCGAAGAAAGTTTTCCCCCAACCTATTATGTATTTACAGTAATATTCGGTTGTTTCAAAAGTATTGTCCGTTTCTTTGAGTCTACTTTAAACTGTAATATCTCAGTTAACGTTTATTTGATTAAATCGAAATGAGCACCATTTGAATCAGTGCACTTTTGCCAGCGAAACAAATCGATTAATTCCGTCAGCATAAAAATTGGATGCTCGGGATTTGATGAAGTTGAAGAAGGCCGTTTTTCTAGGTATTGATTGGTAAAAGTTCTAACGGCGACAGTTATCGAAGTGCTTGCAAAGATGGTAGTCGGTTGGGGAGAGGTCAGGCAGTATATTTTATTGCCCACCGGGCAGGACTGAACTCGGACCCACAATTCCTATAATTTTCGGACGCTGATTTGTAAGCCGTCCGATCCTGCTCCACGACAATGTCCGGCCGGACACTGTCGTGGAGCAGGATCAGACCTCTTCTGTTGATCAGTGCTGGTCACTGCTGATGCGAATTTCGGTACATTTCGTCGATTTCGTTACAATAGTATTCTGCAGGGATGGTGACCTAGTTGCAGAAAGTTATAATGAAACACATTAGCAGCTGACCACTGCTATACAGTAACCATGATCATTTTTGATGGGATTTCGCCTATTGGAAGTGCTTGGGTGGCTCATCTGTTTCCAACCACTGTCCAAAACGTTTCCCATTGTCGTACAGAACTCATTTTTCATCACACGTGACGATCCGATCCAAAAAAGACTCATTTTGGTTGTGCAAAAGCAATGAACAACAGACCTCGAAACGTAACAATTTCTACCGAGTTACTACTTAAAAAAGGGAGGCAACCACTTTTCGAGCTTTTTGACTTTTCCAAAACGTTTTAAACCATCAAATTCCATGGCAGTTGACATTTAGTTCTTCCGTCATATAACGCACCGTTTGTGATCTCTACGAGGATCCTCAAATCCTCGTCCTGGATTACTCTAGATCATCCACATCGGGGCTCATTTTCGAAGCTAAAGTTTTCGGAATGAAATTACGCAAACCATCATCGAACAGTGTGGACATAAACACCATAAAATAAAGCTGAAGCGCTTTGGCTTCATTTGAATTCGTAGTTAAAAAACGGCCGATTATTGCTTAACGATATCCTATACTAATAGGCTGAAACTAATAAAAAATAATTACAGCATCGATGTAGAGTACAAAATAATTTATCGATCAGTATATACCACGATACAGTAAAATAAATATTTATAGTCATACAGAGGCGCCGAAATACATGACATTAAAACTTTTGAAACAACCTAATATTAATCATATTGAATACACTAAGGATTTTTAAAAAATTCTAAAAATAAAAAATCTGTAACTTCTTTTGTTGAACTATCGATATAAATAATACCAATTAAAAAAATATGGTAACAATGTCGTGAAGTTGTATAATCTGTACACCGTAGTAATGGTACAGGTGCGTAGCGCATTATGACATGCAATGTGCATATATTCGCTTACAGTAATTGACAGCGTAGCAAACTAAGCGGCAATCATAAATAATAGTAAGTAAGCAAATTAACGCGGTGTCTAAACGTGCCCTTAGCGCGTCTAGCCATCAATGTCGCATAAAGCAACCGGGAAACACTAAGATACTGCCCACGGCGTGACGTTAAACACAATACCAACTGCTAAAGAGAAATTACATGCCCACGTGACGCAAGTACGCGTTATGTTTAATTACTGCACGCACCATTATTAATAACATGTCGTGATCGTACGACGGACGGCGGTACAGTCGGGATGGATATTGCTTACGGTTAATTAGTGATAATTACTAACTCATCGCAAACTTTTAACCTTTCGTGGGTGATAACATGCCATTGGATTGGTTTCATTAATATAAATCAATATTATACGATAGTCAAAGAATTGGAAAAACCGAAATCAGGCAGACATATAATTAGTTTAATTTCAAAAATTTCAAATTTTAATAATAAAGATATTTTTGGTATTTGATACGCCTATGTATGTTTTTCATGCAATTTTAATTTTATTAAAGAACATACTGCGATAAATGAAAATAGTGCACATTTACCTAGTTATTAGGTTAAGTAGGTGTAATAAGTAGTAATTGTAATTGTTACCATTATATAATACTTTATATAATAGCTCCTAGGTCCCAATTTTAAAATCCAATCGTATCGTTTTATACATAGTTAAAAACTGAAGGGTGCGGCGCTGCGCCGGGGATCCCCCTGCTTGCGTTTCCAACCACCTATTTCTAACGTTATTGGTAATCTAATGCATGTTCAATAAGTTACTGGCCTAAAATCAATGAAATATCTTGTATTCTACTTCCATTTTATTGTTGTAAAAACATAAAATCTACTAACATTCTTAAAATTCTAATAAATTTGTACTTCAATAAGAAATTGCTTTACTGTGTAGATTTAATTATGCTTATTGTATATATACAGCGCAAAATATAATAAATATATTTGAACGGGATGCCGTATTTGATGAAAATGTAAGTAATTCTAAGTAAATATATGACATTAAAACACGAACGTCGCGCACAACAACGAAGTAGGGTATTTATCTAAATTGATGATCACATATAATGGCTAAGTTGTTATTGTATTCAGTATAATGGAAAAATTACATGTCGGTCTATAACCATCAGTCTAATTATGTCCTTGGACAATCTAGTATGGCTTCATAAGGGTCGAACGTTCGACGGATATTTGCATTCACTTGGCATCTGATTTTATCCAAGTGAATTTCTTTTCTCTTTCTTCATTCATTTGCCACCATAGGTTTTTGGGTGATGGATACTTTTTTTAAGCTGAAGTAATACCTTATCGCGCTTTGCTTTTTAAATTGAAATAGTGAGTCTGTTGCTATGCAGTAATTTTTTTCAGGCCTTCAGACGTGACAACGACGACCATGTTATGTATATTTAAATTTTAAAAAATCTATTTAATCCTTCCTTTCTAGAGGGTTAATATTTAGTTCGTATACTTTGCAATACCTTTGATTTATTGGTGAAACTTTACGACAAAACATTGAATTATTGTTCTATATATCACTGTTACTTTTACGTTTAATTTACTGTTTAATTTACTTTTACGTTTAATACTTTTACGTTTTAATTTACTGAGAAACAGTCATTAATTTTTTATATTAACCTTTATGATAGTTTAATACGTCGGTGAATGACGTTAGTAAAATTGTCTAACACGAGGCGTGCTTATCGCCCAACACCGCAATGCAAAATAGCGATGCAGTAATTTCCATCGCAACCGTGAATCATGTTTGTAACGTAATATTTACGTTGAGATTTTATTAAAATTAAACTTTGAGGCAGTTTCCCCCTTATGAATGCAGCATATAGGCAACACCGAAGAATTCTTTTAGTAGCGGATTCATAGGACGTTTCGAGCTGTCTAGGACATTAATTATAACTCTATTTGTGAAATGGTTTTACTCGGGATACTTAAAATTGTGCTCTAAATATTAAGTTAGCCGTATGTTTAAGTACACTTCATTGTATCATTATTTATTAAAACTCCTGTTCGTGTCCTTAATTCTTCTTTTTTATTCACTACCACGCAGTAAATTTTGAATGCAATAAATTTACAGAGTATATTTTATTATATTATAAAAGTTCGATACAATGCAAGGATTTTTCATACGTAATAAATAAGTATGAAAATCGAAATGTAATAACAGGGTTACAATACGGAAAATGAGATAAACATTGGATTACTGTTATGTAGATAATACTTATCTCTAAATTGCACTTATCAGGTACAACTGCTTCGAGAGTATTAAGTACTAATGACCATAATATAGAAAAATAAAGCTTATTAACTTGACAATGGGAACACCGTTATAACACTATTAAATAATTGATATGTATACTGTATAATAACTACAAATCTTACGTAGCATGCATAACTGTGCCTTAAGAAAATATATTACTAACGATTGAATAGGAATAATAAACTTTATTGGCCTAATTTAAGCCATAGATTAATCATAATCAATCAGACTAATTAGAAATATCGACAAACGATAGTCTACGTAGTTGCATCCGACTGTACCGGAGCGTGCAAATTACGCACGGACAAACCGGAATTGTAACCGCTGAATACTCACACACACTATAAAATTATCTACAAACGAATTATTAAATCCAATTTGTCAAATTATTTATTAAGTTGTCCCATATTTAAATTATGTAAAATAACAAATACTTCATGGTATCTACTCGCTACATCGATTTTCATCTGCAATAATATAATTCGAAGTCCTGACTGATTCACTTACTAGTTGACTGACCTATATATCATCGCACAACCTAAATCGATTTGAAATTTGATAGAAGTGCTCTTCGTGACGTGAAAACGACAAAGAGTTTTTTTTTTAATTCAATCCATAAAGAGAGGAAGTAATATTCAAACAATGAAACTTCTTATTCTTGATGTCAGTGGACATATATTGGAGACGTACTAGTTTTAATACAATATAAAATAAAAATAAACTATTACGCCCAGAAAAGCGAGCAGGTGACGGCTAGTTAAAGTCTGAGTATAAATAAAAGTAGCTGCTTTGATAAAACTTTATAAAACCGACTATAACCTCAAGGCAATCTAGTATAGGTCTCTAGAAAGGATTACGGTTGTATTACAGTGCCTATTTTAGATGGAGGATTCGGTTTGGGATAACTAATACTGTTACAGTAGTACGGTGACTTAACATCTTACTTCGTATGACGATGAGTGCTGCTGACTGGCTGCCTCCGTGACGCAGTAGTTTAAGCGATTGCCTCATAACGCCGAAGTCCCGGGATCGTTTCCTTGGTCACAGGTATAGTGGAGTCTTATTGGTGGTACGTTTTCAAACTAATTTGGTTAGTTACTACCCTTAATGTGAATCTGCCGCTATAAAACAGCATTGCTGTGTTCCAATAGTCATACATATGAGAACCAGAATTATTCTGAGCGAACACTCATCTCCCCCTACGGCCTCATTGTCACTTAACATTAGGTAAAATCGAAACCAAGTGCTAAACCATAACCCAGAAAACAATCAGGTAGAATCGAGGTCAAGTTTTAGCCCATAACTGATAAGAAAAAGATGATGAGTACAATTAGTGATGTTTTAAAGTCTTAAAAATTTCTTTATTAGTATGAGCATGTGCAATACTTACCATCAAATTAAAAAACTGCTCGTCTTTCTTCTGTGTCGTTTTATCTCTGTCTTTCTCTCCTTACCTATACGAGTATATCCCATATTATGTTGGCACCAGCTTTTTTTCTCCCACTTCGCGAAGTCCACGCTATTGTCATCAATCATTTAGCAGTCCCGTAAATCTTTTTGCATTACATCTTGTCACTTTATTTTGTAAAAAAAATGTGAATCTAATCTATTCCAAATTTATGTCTCATGATAGTGAAAAAAGTTTAATGCGTTAGCAAAAATGCAACAATGTAGAGAACGTGTGTTATTTATTTTTAAAAATAAGAAGTTTCGATATTCTCTAAACGTCTTTTATATAAATTGAAATTAATTTTTCTATCTCGCATTGTTACGGCGTCGCAAAACGAATACGTGCACATTTCATTGTCGTGCGTCAGCTTAAAAGTTGATTCCATTAAATTTGTGTGCTTCCCGTCGCTCTCCCTTAGCGGTCCGAACTTACGCCATTAAATACGGCGACAAATTCTCGATTTTTTTTCTATGATTGGTTTAACATAATTAAGTTGATTAACAGTTTCATCCTCGTGATCCCCGGGTGTTAATATTAGTAATTGCGTATTTTTACCATCGTGCGTCCCGGTAGAGGGCGCCCGCTCGAACAATTTTTCGCGTATCATTGTAGCAATCTGTTTATGATTTCTATACTCGTGGGGATTTTCATTTGTTACGTATTTAAATCAATAATTCATGTAAATTTTTGTACGTTTTTATTCGCAATCTTTATGTCTGGACCAATTCGTATATTTTCTGATCTTTCGAAGTTTATTACTATGCTTACATTTATTTACCTCAATGAAAGTAACGACAAAATAAAAAAAAACAACGCTTAAATCATAAAAAATATTTAAAAACATATCTATTAAGCTGAAACTCAAATGTGGTAATAACCTAACTTTATAGTTAATTAATGGGAGGACATTAAGTACTATTGTTTTTTATCGAGGCAATAATTAAAGATGGCGCCAGGGCGCCGCTTACGTACAATTCCTTACAGATAATAAAAGTTTAATTACAATGTTTAATTTCACGCATCTCCCGATGCTATTACGATTAAGATCTTCACTTTAACAATAAACATCGCTAATGAAAGTACATAAGTTGAAAATTTTAATTTGCCGTTCGAAGTTCAGGGGGTGATTTAGCATTCTCAGTAGCACTGTTAAGGATTTTTTGGTGGTTTTTAATAATGTAAGCAAAAATACTTTATACTTAAAAACTTACGTAGGTTTCCAAAGTCTCGGTACTAACAAGAATGCAACGCGATTCAATACAAGTAAAAAACTTATACTTAGATATGGCAACGTTTAATAAGGGTCAAGATTAAAAAAAAAATAGATATGACTGCATCCATGGCGCATTGGTTTACCGCTTGCTTTATAACGCGGAGGGCCTGAGTGAATTCCTGAGCCACATGTGTTGTGAAGTCTGGATGGTGGTAGGGTGTTCCGAATTCGCCTTCCTGGCCCGAAATGTCGTTCTGCCGCCAGAAGAGCATTGTGGTGTTCCGGGGGTCATACACATAGGAGACGTTTCCTGGGCGATTATGCTTCACCATTTACGACCTCATTGTCAATTAACTACGTATAAAATCGAGATCAAATGTTCTACATGTCGACCCTAACTTTTTTTATTTTCTTCATAATATATCACTTGTGAAATGTTGACGTTAACGTTTCATAATTTCACTGTTTATCTTTCGGGGTACTAGTGGATATTTTATTGGACTGTCTTGCAGTAAACTTTGGATTACGTCCAAAAAGAAATAATAACGGCACGCTCTAAAGCAAACTGGTCAACAGATTTCCGAGTAACTAACTCCCACCAGCTAATTGCTTTGAAACTCGTAAATATTACGTTGTTCCCTTGCAACTCATTGATGTTTTATTTTATTTTACTTCATATGATAACTAAAAAAAACAGCTGTGATTTAATTTTTAGAAGACGGAGGTGAAATATAAGTAAACGTGATTATAGCATTAAACAACTTGTGAAATCGAGGTCAAGTGTTTACCCATAATCGATAAAAAAAGCGTCTTGCACTAATTTCATTATCGAGGCCGTAGTGATATGATGCATTAGAAAACCTCATATTTCCTTTTTAGAAAATAATTATGAAGCAAATTGCTATTAACAATGTTAACAACAAATTTTCGGATATATCTGTCCGAATTTTTTTGTCTTAGTGTGATTTATAATCCATTGGAAAAATTTCCAAATAGAGGAATTGGCAATATCGTCTATGATCTCCGAAAAGGCTCTAGTTCAACTAAAAGCTTGCAGCTCATATTAATATAGAAATGGTGCAAAATTTTATCCTTACTCAAATTCTTGCGCGATCGAAATACAATCCTTAAAACACAAGCGGTATGTTTCTCCCCGATAATTATACCGCGGGAGCGACGCTTGAGGGTGGGAGG
>DWQX01002677.1:0-20724 GCA_018245475.1 Pharmacophagus antenor | reverse complement strand
GACCAGAAACGGCCAGAATTGGCCAACAGGAGAGGTGTCGTGTTCCACCACGACAACGCCAGGCCACACACATCTACAATGACTCGCCAGAAACTTCGGGTGCTTGGTTGGGAAGTTTTAATGCATCCGCCGTACAGTCCGGATTTGGCACCAAGCCATTATCATCTTTTTCTTGCATTGCAAAATTTTTTTAATGATAAAAAGGCATCTAGGGAGGATTATGAAAATCGACTACTAGAGTTTTTTGCAAATAGAGACCAGGACTTATATGAGAGAGGCATTATGAATTTACCTTTAAAATGGCAACAAATCATATAACAAAACGGTGTATATTTGACCCAAATCGGATAATCGGAAGCATGTTAAATAAAGTCCTGAAGGTCATATAAAAATAATGGATTTCTTTTTCCCAACCTAATATTTAGTATAAATGAATAAGAGCGCCCGTAGTGTTCAAGTTTATAATTTCAATATACCGAAGGGTAATTTACTCGCACTCAGCCCTTTGTCGTGTATACATGATCGAGACACAGAAACGTACAAATAATTAAACGTCACTCGCACGCAAGTACCGATTGATATTTTCAATTTATAAATGTTGGTCGTGTACAAAGGACAGTTTCACAAAGTAACCGGATTGTGGCGGTTCTATACAGGAACTCTTTAGTGTAGGTGCAATGAACACTAGGAACAAAGAGATTTGGTACAATTGTCGAATTGCAAATATATGTTTTCAATATGTTACTTTAATAATTATATAAAATTTGATAAGAATACAAAGATTACAAGATATTTCATGGAAAACATGTCCAGGATAATAATCACTAGTTCATAGTTAACACAAGTTCTTTTAATAACAATATACAAGTACCACTGTAAGCTGATGGGGTTATAAGGTATCATTTAGTTAAATGTTTGTCATTTATTAAGGACAGACAAACTTTATTAAAAACGCACATTACAACATTACCAATTAAAAATTATAGATATAAACGATAAACATGTTTTACCGTTTTGTTAAAGTAATTATTAAACCGTGTATTACATACACAGGAAAATAAAAGTGAGATTAAAAAAAACCAAATCTTTACATAATACCGTAACCCATAAAAATCAAAATAATTCAGAGCTCAGACCGCAGAATACACGGGCGTCTGTGCACATTGGATAAAGTCCGCCGTCTGCTTGTAAATAATGTATTTTCTTGAATATTTAACTTACTATTTGTATGTTTTATGTTGTCTGGCTTTTTTCGTAGTTAAGGCTTCCGAATTTAAGATAATATAAAAAAATAGTATGCGTTTAAAAATTACGGATTTGTAATAATACCAATGAGCTAAATTTTTGATAATCTTTTTTATTCGAGCAATCTATTCATATTGAAATCATAACATTTCTTACTATTTGTTGTTGTTACTAACTTTATTTATCTTAATAGATAACATTAAGGAGAAAGAATAATTATTAATGAGGATTCAAGCAATTATGTGAAACATAATTTAAATAATGTTTTCTTAATAAAGAAAAGTTCAAATATTTAACAGAATTAAACGGTAACGTTGAGAACTTCGTATCTATCGAAAAGTTTTGGAACAAAATTACGCTGTTTATTTTATTTTTACACAATAGATTATATTTCTTAAATGTAACAATTATTTTCATGCTTTTTTTTGGGTGTACTATGACAAAATTTAAAAAGATTTAACGATTAAAGGTAACATTTAATTGGCCCAATAACACAGCGGCTAATGTAACCACTTGCCTTATAAAAGGAGGAGTTTGGATTGTGGTAGTTTTCTTGAACCCGGCTTGACACAAGCTTACTTACCATACAATGTCAGCCTGCTGCTATAACAACAATGCCACGTTCCAAGACTCAAACTTATATGGGCCAGTATATCTTTAACGAACGTATTGGACCATCTGCGCTTACATTGTTACTTGACAGAAAGTAAAATTAAATTAGAGTGACGATAAATAAAATTTGAAACATGCATTCAACAAAGCATTACTTTATACTCTAATGGCATTCATAGGTGGTAAAGTTCCTCGTGCGTGTTCATCCAAGCGACGCCCAACGCTTCCTGTGATACGAGTTGATGTCGCTCTAAGACAAAATCCCTTTTAAAAAAAATATCACCTTTCTCTAGAGAATATCTTCTTTCTCTTTCTAGACAGAATTTTTTTTTGCAGTTTTGTTGGTAAATCTATAGAATTCTTTTCCTGATAATGCATTATATTTAAAATACTATGATTTAAACAACGTTGAAGTATTTCTGAGTTACAAATTTTTTTGCTAAATGCTTTGTTATAATCATTATAACAAACGTCGTTACAATTTTTTCTTATATTGAATTCAAAGTTAGTAAAACCTCACCTTTCACATACTTTCAAAATTTTTACATTGCAATCCTTTCTTAGCATATTTTTTTTCTTATAAATCTATGTAATCATTAATATTGTTAAAACTCCGTTTCATATTAAAACATAACATTTTTTATGTAATAAAAAGTTTCTAAAAGTTTAAAATTAACCTTTCAAAATATTTATTCATTTTTATTAAACGCAAAATTATGTAAAGCTATCATAGCACAATGGCACTGGCAATTTACGTCACATGTACACTGTTAAAAATACATTTAATTTATTTTCAGCCATGCATGAACAAAATAGTAAGTACGTAAATATACCACTTTTACTATCGCTAAAGAATGTTTAATTCGGTTTCTGTGTACGCCACGGTTATCATACCGGCGACACTCCAGCGTTTCCTGTGAAATGTAATGCTCTGCTAAGCGAAAATGTCCCTCTTTCGTATCAAAGTAATATTTCATACTTACGATCGGAGTGATGATATTAGTTCCAGCCACGCAATTTTTACTTTTTCATGTCTCTTATTATTATAACTGAACATTTCTCATAAATAATTTGCTATTACTATAATAAATAATAGAAGTCAATCAAGTCATAATATTGAAATTCTCGAGTATGTAACATCATTCCCTTCTTTTATGGAGGATGAATAACATTTAAAGCTTACAATCAAGTTTGTGCCTATTTCCTATCTTTCGTTTAAAAAATTCAGTTATATAGGCCAAAATTTTATACAAAAATCTTTTTTTTATTATTATTATTTATAAACTCTTTATTGCAAGTATATTACAGATATGAATGATATTGTATTGACATTGCATCTAAATAGTTATAATTCTGTGTGTATTTAGAAGGTAATTAAATTATATAAGAACATATTGTAATGTGTTTCAAAATGATGTCTTATTAGAAAGACAGTAATACCCGTCTGTTATGCACAGCATAAAAGTATTTTAAAAAATCGAAAAAGAATTTTGGAACTTCAAAAATAACAGACAAACAGTCAAAAACTTGTTTTCTGTTAAACCTAAGGTATATCTCAAAAATCTATACTCCTACCAGAAAAAATGAACATTGTATCGAATTTTGTTCACAACTTTATGGATTCTTATATCTTTACGCGAAAGCCTACTCATTTTCTCAATAAAAAGTAAAACATATTTTATAAACAATTATTTTCCATCAAAAATTGGTCCAGGTATTACGGAGATTATTTGAAACGAACAAACAGAGAGACAGATTGTTTCTTCACCACTTGTATCATGTTAAAAAATGATTACTTTAATATTACAAATAGACACTTCCATTTTATTTATAGGTATAAAGATTATGAATTAGCATATTAAAAAATATCTACCATTTAAGATCAAATCAAAATGTCCATTATTAAAGAATCAAGAGTCAGGAGGATCGATTACAATCTGAGCTCACTTTAGACTACAATTAATATTTTTACAAAAATAATTTACTTTGCTGGAGGACAATCTTTTATAAACACTGGTACTTGAAAGTCGGAATAATTTGAGCACTTATTATATTTCAAGTTGGAATTTTCCATCTGCCACCAGATAAAATACAAAAGCAATTGACGTGGAATACCTGCTTAAAATAGAGCTTCTTTTTCCTAAGTCTCCTCTTTTTGACCGCCTTTGGCATCATCAAATCAAATGACGGCACATTATGACCTTTCCGAAATTAAAGTTATAACGGTAGCTAATCATTTTATGTTAAATTATTGACATTTATTTTAACGTTCGAGGTATTATATATGCGATTAGAGTATATAATTTTAGAATCAGTTTCGTCATATTTCATATTGATACATAATTTTTATCAAGTTATCTTTTGAAAGGTACTCGTAATATATCAAACATAATTGTAAAGGTAACATCTGTTCCTACCTTAGTTACTTGGATCTATCTAACCACATTAGATGTTAGACATTTTCTTCCTTGTCAATTATAAAAGAAAATCACAAATAACGAACAATTATGCCGCAATAAAATAATACACTAAGTAACACAAAATCTTCGTTATTATAAGAGCACTTTGTTGTAAATCATTAAAATTTACGAAAAACACAAAGAATATTGTGTTACACGTTTAGTTCATATTACGTTATCAAAATGTAATGGTCCATTAAGGCTACAAGTGATTTATATGCCTTTAATGTTTCGATGAACATAGAAAATAACACAAACTCGTTTTTAATAGTGATTGTTATGGCATTTTTTTGAATGTCGTTCCTAAAACGTTTTTATCACAAGCTATAGCATCGTATTTTAAAATATTTATTTCTTAACTATCACTAGATAGTTGTCCACCGGACAAAATCATACATACTTTACATCGAATTTTTTATTCCAAACATATAAATTTAAGTATGATGTGACTACTATGTTATAAATTCGATTATAATGATTTTTTTAAACGCCGCGTTTTTTAAATTAAATGATAATTTCTGTCCATTAATAAATATTCTAATAAATAAATAAAAAAAAATATATAGTCAAAGTACCTCGTCTCGGCCGTAATACTGTCTTCACTCCTGAGATGAAAAACAATTAGCGGACATAATCAAAAAAATGGCCAATATATTTACGGGTGCACCCCAAACCAAATAAAAAGAGTAGCATTTGAATACGCTGAAGCTTTAAATCTGAAACACAATTTTAATACAAGTTCAAGATTGACTGGTCGAATTTGGTTTGAGGGATTTGTTACCAGGAATAATGTTTCTGTGCGGAAGCCCGAAGCTACTAGCATCAATAGGGTTACAGCCTTCAACAAGACTAAAGTTCAACGATTTTATAAGCTTTTAGAAGAACTAAGGGGAAAATACAATTTTTTACCGAAACACATACAATTGTGACGAAACCGGCAAATCTACTGTCCAGGACCCTGAAAAAGTATTAGCTGCAACGGGACAAAAGAGAGTAGGGTCCATAACAAGTTGTGAAGGGTGTAAAAATATCACTATACTAATAAGCTAAGAAGTGAAGCGTCTCCGCATAACTGAATAGGACATTCCCATTGGCATTTCTGCCGTTGGGGACCCATGAAGTGTGCCTGCAGTTGAAATCGCCCGCAAGCAACACTGAAGATCCGAGGTCTAAAAGAGCCCTCAGATCGGTGGGGTGATTCGCCTTTGTGGGAGAGAGATAGCACGAGGCTATGACAATGGGTAAATGGCCAGTGAGGCCGACCTTGCACGTTGAGACTTCTAAATTAGTAAGCTTCGGTGAATTAATAGGTATGCAGTGCAGTGACCTTTTGAAGTAAATAAGGGTGCCACCCTTAGGGTTCGTTAACATGCCGTTCCGAATAAGGTGATAATTCGCGATGAGCGGGTCCCTATGGGAAGGCTTGAGGAATGTCTCTTGTACTAACATGACGTCAATGTCGTCGTCGATGCCAGGCCGTCAGCGTTAAACGTCGCGACGGGCAGTGATCTGGGTTGAACCCGGCCTAACGAGGTCGAAAATTCGTTGTATCCTTCTGGTTTCTTTAGCAATTTTGTCATATTCTGTCCTAGCTTCACTCCCTTACCTTATCGAATCCTTATTAGCCCCATTTCATTCTAAATTTGTCTAAAATATTCTAAAAATCCCCTAATAATACAGTTTTTCGCACACACCTTTTTTGTGTTGGTTATTCAACGAAGTTTTTTACTTCATTCGGTGCGTCTTGATGTCGCACATATGCCCATATAAATTTTTCAGCTGTAAACCTGTAAAAAACACAAAAAATCGCCCAAACCTTAGTACATCGGTTAGGGGGATTTTTCCCGTCAACTCAAAAATTTACTTTAACCTAAATATTTTAAAAATCATCTTTAATTAGATTCCCGTAACCACTTTAATACCCTTAAATACTAGCTCATTTCGATCATAACTTATATTTTTAAACTTAAATTATATCTATTGTAATATACTATCAGTACTTAAACTCATAAATTCATAAATACAGCAAATATGATTCGCAGCCCCACCAAAAAAGGCGTGCCAGGAGTCAAGGATAAAATCACCCAAAGCACACAAAAAGAAATTGAATTGGCAGGACTCTCGCAAGTTGCCGGCGTCGAAGTAGACAAACCGTAGACGTCTAAAGCGCGACCAGTCCAAAATTCGATGAGGTCTGTCAGTCCAATATGCAACGATCCCGGTAAATACCCAAATATAATAACAGAAGCTATAGCGATACTTGAAAAAGCAAGAACACACATTAGCAATTCCCGGAATATGAAAACCGAAATAAAGAATGAATAATTAAAAGCAGTAGAAAGGTTTTTTATTGTAATAGAAGAGTCAGAAGCGGCAAGCAATTCCCTCTCTCACAACACACAAAACACAAATATTGCAAAAGTAAAGGACAGGTAATTAGAAAATATTGCAAAAAGGTTGATGACGAAGCTGGAGGTGAACGGCAAAATGGTGGAAGAAAGTAGAAAGAAAATAATAAAATTGAGACATGAATTAAAGGAAGAGAAAGGAATCTATGCCAGTGTGGTAGCAGGACCACCGAGGAGACCGCCAACGGGAGGTACAGCAGTGCCCTCGGTGGCGATCACCTCGGTGGACGAAAAGGAGACAGGGAATCAAGTAATTGACAGGATACGAAAAGCAATAAATGCCAGACGAAGGAATCAAAATAGACAAAATAAGAAAGATGAAAGACAGAAAGGTAATAGTGGGCTGCAGAACACAAGGGATAAATAAAATTAAGGAGAGACTAACGAAGGATGGAAAGAACTTGAGAGTAGAAGACGTCAAGGCCAAAGATCCTCTTGTAGTTCAGAAAGATTTGTTGAACTACAATACGGACGAAGACATAGTAAAATCATTAAAAACACAGGACAAAGAAATAATAGCAGAACTGAAAGAAGAAGACATTAGAATGGAGATTCGATACAGAAGAAAAGCATGAAACGCCCTTACATCCCACATTATCCTCAGAGTCTCGCCACAACTCTGGAACAGGCTAACGAAAGCAAAGTTCGTACACATTGATCTGCAGACGGTAAGGTCGAAGACCAATCCCCCCTAGTACAGTGTATGCGGTGTCTTGGCTACGGACATACCAAGAGAATGTGCTCGGAAACTACAGACACCTACGGTCATTGTAGGGGACCCCACCTCAAATCAGAGTGCACCGAATGGCTGTCAGAGACAGCGCCTTCATGCAAAAACTGCCTGAAAACCAAAGCGGAACGTAACGATCACAACGCATTCAGCGTTGATTGTCCCGTTAGACGCAGATGAGGAAGCCTTAGCAAGATCGACGATAGCGTATTGCTGAGGTTGTGTTGGGGACCAACAGCACATCCAGCACACGTAATCACCGTTATCACATCGCTCAGGTCAACCTCCAGAGATGCGAGTTAGCAACGGCAGAACTAATAATGGCGGCTAATAAACAAACTATCCTTTGCGCTAGTCCAAGAGCCATACATAGGCAGAATAAGAGAAGTCAAACAATATCCAGGAACAAGAATTATACAACACAATAGAAAACAAAACTCTAACAACGTAATAAAATCAGCTATAATAATATAAAAAGCTCCAGGCGGTGATGGTCTCAAAGCAGACATCTGCGTGGCAGCTATCTCCCAGGATTACGAACTCTTCCTGACCCTGATTAATAAATGCCTCCACCTTGCACACTTTCCAAATAAATGGAAGGAAACAACGGTGGTGGTGCTTAGGAAATAGGGAAAAGAAGACTATACCCAACCTAAGACCTTCCGACCGATCGGATTACTCCCGGTGCTGGGAAATATGCTCGAAAAAATTATCCGAAGAGCCATGTACTATACGGTGCCTGTAATCAGCTCCAAACAGTATGGTTTCCTGCCGAAACAGAGCACTGAAGACTCCCTATATGTTTTGATGAAACTCATAGAGTCCCACCTAAGAGACAAAAAACTAATAGTCCTAGTCTCACTCGACATGGAGGGAGTATTCGACTCCGCTTGGTGGCCAGCTATTCGCTGTAGGGTGGCAGAGACTAATTGTCCAGCGAACCTGAGAAGACTAATCGACAGCTACTTCAGCAACAGTAAAGTCAACCTCAGGTATGAGGGCCGTATAACCAACAAAGGATACAGAGCTCCATAGGGGGCCCAATTTTTTGGAACTTGCTGCTGGACCCTTTAATCAAGGAGCTGGAAGCACAGGATAACTATGCGCAGGCATTTGCGGACGACGTTGTCCTAGTCTTCTCAGGAAATAATGCAATAGAAGTACATAACAAAGTCAGTGCGACACTTGACCACGTCATGATGTGGAGAATCAAGAACAAACTGAAGTTCGCCCCTCAAAAAACACTAGCGATGCTTATAACCAATAAGCTAAAATACGATTTCCTACTCTTAAACATGGGAGGGAGACGCATTGACCTCTCAAGAGAAATAAAGATACCTGGACTAACAATAGACCAAGGACTGACCTTCAATAGACATGTCACAAACACCTGCCACAAAGTCCAAAAAATCTATGGACAGCTATTGAAGGCAGCCATAATCCATTAAAGAAAATTATTAAGGCCTACAAGACTGTATCGTTAAACTCGGCTCTACTATTGGCTGGGTTGCTCCCCCTAAACATAATAATCCGTGAAGCAGCGTCACTCTAAGAGATCAAAAGAGAATACTCCCAGCAAATAGATGACCGAGGTATCGAAGAAAAAGCACAGCTCACAATGTTACCACATCCCGCCACACAGAGCAGCTTGCAGTTTACTCGCATGGAAGACACTACAAAAGTACAAGATAAAGAAAACATCATAATATACACAGACGGAAGTAAAAATAGAAGGAAAAGTTGGAGCAGCGTTAACAATATGGAAAGGCAATTAGGAGATCAATGGAAAAAAAATTAAACTTAATAACCTCTGTACTGTTTACCAAGCGGAACTGCTGGCACTCTGTGAGGCAACAGAAATAGCTCTACAAGACCGCGCAAACAATTACAAATTCTACAGCGACTCAAGATCTGCTCTTGGGTCAGTAACTGAAGGCGTCTCCCTCCATCGCCTAGCAATAAAAGCCAGAGAAAATATCTCACAAAAAACCGTAGCAGGTAAACCCACAAGCCTTTGTTGGATCAAGGCCCATGCAGGCATGGAGGGCAACAAAAGAGCAGATCAACTCGCTAAAAAAGCAGCTCTAAAACTAAAGAAAGCCCCAGACTACAGTAAATGCCCCATTTCATTCGTCAAGCGAAAGATCCGACTGGAATCGCTTGACGAATGGAATAAGCGGTATAAAGAAAACGAAACAGCCACTACCACCAATATTTTTTTCCCAGACCCCATCAATGCATACAAAATAATTAGAAGTACAGATATAGACCATATTCTCACACAGGGCATGGCGGATTTGCCGAGTACTTACACAGATTTAAGTGCAAGGACAATCCGGCATGCGCCTGTGATCCAACCAAAGAAGAAAACATTATCCCGCTAATCACAGAATGCCCAATACACAGCAGAGAAAGAACTGACCTAGAAATAAAACCGGAATAAATATAGAATCAGATACCATAAAAGACCTCATAGAAAACAAAGAAACACGACCAATTTGTAAAATTCTATAAATCCATCACAAGAAAAACTATTAATAGAAATAAAACAGACTAGATGCAAATAAACAGAACAAAATTAACGGAACATATGATAACAAAAGAATAAAAAACATAAATTAGACTATAATTAAAAACAAGAATAATAAAGTCCCTGTATTTATCAAGGGACAATAAGTAATTAAACAAAAAAAAACCCGGCCTAACACTAACGGGAGTATGAGAAAAATCTACGGCTCCCCCTAATTACTCAGACACTGAGTCCGCCTACTTTTTTATTTGAATTCCGCTTCCAACGCGCAAGAACTACTAAGCGCTCATGCGCGCTTTTCTCCGCCCGAAGGTTCTGCGTTAGTACATAAATGTCCTGGATGTTAATGCCCACTAGATAGCTAGACAATGCGACTATCTCCTGTGCTAGGCTGCGCTCTGATGAGAGAGCAGAACCGGGCATAGATGGGGCAGGAGGGGGAGAAGGGTGACGGTTCATCGGCAGGGGCTTGGCCCATGCCGACTTGGTGGGAAGGGCTGCGGGTCTGAGGTGGCTCCCCTGCACAGGAAGCGTCGCCTGTGAATGCGGGGGAGAGGGGGCGTAAAAGGCCTACGCCACTAAAGTTCGCCACTGAAGTGCCCCGGTTGGGTGGGGAGGGATGCGGGTCTTGCGCCGTGCTTTAGGGCAGCTGGGCGGGGTAGGAGTGTCCGGATGCGGATACACTCCTGAGTGATATGGTCCCCTGTGCACTTTACGCGCCGAGGACGGGCGAAGCAATTCCAGGCAGAGTGCCCTTATAGCTGGCAGCGATGACACTGCCCTATGATTGATCGCTTCTGCGGGACTTCGACCGATATGCCAGTCAGCCTACATAGGCGACGAATTTTAAAGATGGCCTTGCCCTCCGGTGTAAGCGGGAGGGTGACCATTATGAGTTCAATGGGAAAGCGAAAAACTTTACCTGCAGGTTTAAGGAAAGGGGTGCCCTGAGAGGAGGCCGGGGAATTGCGTCCAGAGGAGCCGGGGGCGGGCGACGCTTTCGCTTCACCGCCTCGGTGACGCCTTCCTGATTAGGATCGTCCGATGAGGGACAATTGAGGAGTCGGTCTACTTCCATATCGGAAGACGATATACTCTCCAGCCTCCAGCGGTAGCCGGAGTGGGAGCGGGAACCCGACGGGGAAGTAGCGGGTTGAGCCGTCGGTGACGGTGCCCGCCGGGGACGCGCAACGCGCGGCGTAGGGTTAGCTGGGTGGGAGGGCCCGGGAATAGGAGCAGGGGTCTGGAAGAAGCGGGGCTCTCGGAGGCCCGTAATAGGGCCGCGCGCCACTCTACGCGGGCCTGGTACTTACTTGCCCGTAAAAAGTCCATTAAGTCGGTGTCCGCGAACACCGACATTGTATGGCTTGAACACTAACACTGTACTAAGAACGACACACACTGCCCGGACAGCACGGACCGTCCGAACGTGAACGCGCGCACTCACGGTCTACCCAACTCTCGGCGGGGGGGAAACGACGAAGTCGGCGGGCGAGTGAGCTAATTTTTGAGCCTATTGCTGTTGCTCAAAACTTCACCGAGACCTGGCTAGCTACGGGGCGATAAACCCCCGTGGGCTTGACTCCAGAAGCACTCGGTCACACACTCAGCAGCTAGCGAACGAAACTGCCCCAGCTATCGCGTGCGAGAAGGTCAAAAGCCCGCAAACAACTCCCCGTGTATGCAGATCGCAGCCACCAGGATGAAACAGGTTTGACTAATACACAACTGCAGTGAAAACTGCGCGGAGCGTAATTCGTCGGGACGTAATAGTACCGAGAGCGACACACGTGCGGTCGGCACCGCTATCGGTCTGACACTGAAGACAGCGATAACAACGCTCTTCGATTTATATGAGTTTCAAATACAAACAAAAGTCAAAATTTCCGTGCCAAAAGATTCGTGAACGAACTCATAAAAGGCCTAGATTTTGATTTTGCCTATTTGGATGATTTTTAAGTATTTTCTAGAAGCGAACAGGAGCATGAAGATCATTTGAGAAAACTTTTTGACAGAATGACAGAATTTGGAACGTTGATTAATACCAAAAAATGTGTATTTGGAGCTAAAATTGTCACTTTCTTTGGCTATAATATTTCGGCTAAGGGTACTAAACGTCTAGAACAGAAAGTGAACGCCATTAAATCATACCCTATTCCTAAAACAATTAAGAAGCTACGTCGGTTCCTAGGGATGATTAACTTCTATCACCATTTTATTCCTAACTCCGACTGATTTCAGGCACCACTCAACGCCTTACTCACCGGTACTGTCATAAACAATCAACCTATTAATATTAGTGGCAAAGCTTTGGATGCATTCAATCAATGCAAAGATAGCTTGTGCTGCGCTTCTCTTCTTGCTCATCCAGATTGCCATTCACGACTCAGCTTAGTCACTGATTTCGATACGTCATTGGGAGCGGTTCTGCAATAATACAAGAATGATGCTTGGGAGCCTTTAACCTTTTACTCCCACAAACTTAGCCCTTCTCAACAGAAATACTCACCTTATGATCACAAGTTATTAGCAATATATGAGGCAATAAAAGACTTACGACATATGTTAGTGGCGAGAGATTCCACGATATATACCGATCATAAAACTCTCTGTCATGCCTTTCAAACTCGCAGAGACAAGTGTTCGCCCAGACAATATCGATATCTTGACTTTATTTCCCAGTTTTCGACTGACATTGGAAACAGTTCTGGTAAGGACAATGTTGTCGCTGACAACACTGTCGAGTCTAGAGCAAGTGGACGCGCACATCGATTTTGAGGAGCTTGCTAAGGCACAAGAGAGTGACCCAGAGCTAAAGCAAATTCTGGAAGGTGGTTAGTCACATAGACTAAAGAAAGTTCTCGTACCAGGTACTGAAACGGAACTTCAATACGACGTCAGTACTCGAACTGAAAAACCTTTCGTTCCACTTAGCCTACGTCGTCAAGTGTTTGTTTGTTTACTCTCTCTTTCCCAACCAGGAGCAAGAGCGACTGCAAAAGTCTCTGAGAGATACGTATGGCCTGTAATTAGGAAGGATTGCAAAGTCTGTACGCAGAACTGCATTGAATGTCAAAAAGCTAAAATTAATAGGCATGTGACAGCACCTACAAGCGCTTTCAAGTTACCTTCAGCTGGATTCAGATTTTTACATATAGATCTGATCGGTCCGATGCCCGTTTCCAAAGGTTACCGATACTGGCTCACAGCGGTTGACAGATTTACAAGATGGCCAGAGGCAATACCGATTTCTGATATTAACGCTGAAACTGTTGCCACTGCTCTTTTGTATTGCTGGATATCAAGATTTGGTTGCCAAACAGACATACATAGTAACCGACAGAGGTCGGCAGTTTGAATCCGCCTTATTAAAACATCTAGCGTGTACTGCCGGTTTTTAGCACAGCAGAACGACAGTTTTCAGCATTAAGACCGCCTTTTGCACTGCTGTCGTATTCTTTTACTTCGCTCTATTTGTAACACTTGCTTTCTTATATTTTGTTTCATGAGTATTTTTTGTCTTATTTATTTTCGTTATGCAATAAAGACTATTCTATTCTATTCTATCATACTGCATGTAATGGCCAGGTTGAAAGATTCCACCGCCACGATCAACCGCTGACGAACACCGTTATTGGACGGAATCTTTGCCACTAATTTTGTTAGGCATTCGTAGTGCTTATAAACAGGATTTAAAAACAAGTTCAGCCGAAGTAGTCTACGGCGAACCTCTGAGATTGCCCGGAGAGTTGCTGTTGTTGATTTTGACCAAAATACGATCGGCATAACGGTCCTTACGGACTATGTAGCCCGACTCCATTCGATTGCACGTAAACTCAAGCCCACTCCTGCAGAACGACATAGCACATGATCTGTCTTTGAAGAATCTTGCTACTGCAACTCATATTTTCTTGAGAGAAGATGCACAACGCAGTAGTGCCCAACCAGCATACGTGGGGCCATATGAACTCTTAAAAAGAGGAGATATATTTGCAATACTGGTTAAAGACAACAGAATGAAAAGAAATGAAAAGAAACGAGCAGATGACTGTATCAATTGACAGGCTCAAGCCTTATTATCTTGGACCTAGAATATCAGTGTCCCAATATCGCCACGGATAATCAACCTCCAACAACTTCCAGACCTGAAAATGTGGTCGTTAAGAAAACACGTTCTGGTCGCACAGTCAGGTTTCCTGACCACTTTCGTCCGTAACGGTCTCAGGAGGGGAGTGATGTGGCGAAACTGCAATCTCTTTTTTATGCATACATGTGCCCACCTGGTTGCCAGGGAGATGTCAAGAAGAAAAGATTTAGGATTTTTTTCTATTAATTTTTAATATTCTAATTTTATATTCAGTTATATATATATTTGTAAATTATAAAATAAAGCTGTAAATAGAGAGGACAAATATTTTCATCACCCACCACTATCTCCCACCGCCATAACATTAATAAAAAAGATCGTTGAGAATTTTTTTTAACAAAAATACTATTTTAAAATATACAAGAGTATTTTGATTTAGAAATATAGATAGTGTACTCGTATTTTTTAAACAATATTAGAAATTATCTTAAATTTTTTGTATGAACAGGTTAATGTTTACGTCTAGTTAACTCTGGACAGAAGACTAGAGAAAAGCACAAAATTATAATTTGTGGCTAGCGCGGCTGGCGGCCATGCGGGACTCCACAAAGGGATGTAATTATGGATTGACAAACGCCGTCCGATTGCTCTTTACTTAGTTATGTACGCTAATAGAGAATAATGGTTTCACATTGTACATCAATAGAACTATTAGATGTAATAGAATTAACATGACAAACAATACACCAATAATTATTGCCCATATGATTGTAATATTATCGGTGATGAAAATAATTGATTATAAAATAAAATCGTCTTTGAAGCAGCAACATAAAATGGTAAGGAAATTCGCTTCATGAAAGTTTGAGAATGCCTAACATGATTACGAAAGGAAAGGGGCTAGAAAAATAAAAATATCTCATTTTACTCAAATATATTCACATGGATATTAACTGAATATCAATAATGCACTATAAAATTATATACTTTGAGAATTCGAACAAAACAAATAGTGAGTAAAGTTTCTCACATGTCAGAGGCAGCGACTTAATGTATTATATTATCATAGTCATAGTTCTTCAACTCCTAGGGATTACCTTCTTAAAATAAAAAATAAAACGTAGCTAACGAAAAAAGTATTTCATGAAATAAATGTTCGCTGTAAAAGTAAAAGAAACAAAATTTAAGAAACAGAAACAATTTACAAAGTTACAGTATGTTCATTGTTTCGTATAAATTGTTTGTTCCCATCAGTTAAAATGAAACCTTTTAATGTGTCATAGTGTTTTTATGTAAATCGAAAATAGAAACAAGATCGCAACCTCCATTTTTTATTGCGTCAACAAATCCACAGAAGACATCATGTCGTAATTGTATGATATTTCACATTAGACTATACATTTTAACAGGAATAGACAACAAAACATTGGTATGGTTTTAGTATTCCTTTATTAATAACACGTTATTTGTTTATATTCGTAATAAATGTTGTTACTTGAAAATGTTCATCACATTATGAATTGTGTTACGATAAATGCGAAACCAACATTTATAAAGTGAGACAACTTCAGTGATACACCGTTTGTTGGATGGACTCTTTCATCTGGAAGTAACCATTCAGAAATCGCATTAAGGCAACGGGAACAAGTTTAGTCGGAACTACGATCAAATAAATTCACATCACCCGAGATCGCACTTGAAATCACTTTATCCTATCTTTTTATTCCACTGGTTATGTATGAAAACGAGATACATAATTCAAACTGACCCTTATCAATAAAATACATATTAAACCCAGATTTTTACTATATAAAATAATAATGCGCTGTTGTGAACTGTTGTAAAATTTTATTGGGAACTGTAGAACTATGTGGAATGCTACATTGTATGCTGTTTAGTTGGAGATTCTAAAGATTCTAAGATATAGAGATCTAGCATTAGAGATGCTATCTTCATAGACCCGCATTATTGAACAGAATAATTGGAATTACATTCTTGTTATTGTTAATATAAGCTTCTGTTAATAATTATGAGTCTCTATATACTTATAATATTTTAAACGTAATTTAGTATTATGTTGATCCTTTATTAAAAATTCTTATAATGAATAAAATAACTTTAAAAATAGTAGTTAACCAAAATCAATTAAAAGCATTGTCTATTGTTAGGCCAAGGCAATTAAGGAGGGAAAAAACCAAGTCAACAAGTAGGCCATTAGGGCGGCACCCTCATCAAATTCTATATTCCCTAGGTCGAGATTACAATTGTAATGATCTATTTTATAGCAGAAGCTGTACTTACTAAACCTAGAATTATAAGGTCATAAATATTTACTTAAATATTGTTCCGTAATTGATATAATAGGAGTTTATCAGAAGTTGAATAAATCGAAAGGATAAATAAAACAGGACATAATTTTAAAAATACATATAAAAGTTATGACCATACATGCTTGACACTACTATAATGAATCTTGTCCAACTTTAACCTAAGGGTATATGTTCCAAACTCGCATATATTTAGATCCATTGCTAGAAAAATTTATAACCTCCGAACAAAAGAAATCCTTTAAGTTTTGCAATTCTGCACGCTCTAGTTTTAATGATATTTCGTGTTATAATTTAGTACACATCGTTTTATTATCTAGTACGCATACGATTGTCAATTTAATGAAACCTTTCATGTAAAAGAATGTGCCACAGGAACCTAAACTTTTTTACGTTGTCTACAACTTAACATGTTTAACGGTTTTCGTTAAACCCCCTTACCTAACATAGAAAATGAAAACTTCTAAGTACAAAAAATTAAATATGTTACAGCAACAGTATCTGTTTGTTTATATATTTATAAGAATGTAATTATAATGATATGGTTAATAGAAATAAGGATTCATGGAAAGCCAAAATTAAAACCACGATCTGTGTACATGAAATCCACTATCGATTTATTTATATATAAGTATCTCTTGAATCCAATTTTTTCGCGGTTACCTGAACATTTGCAAGTCGTCTTCAACCCCTGGAGGCCGATATAGACCACTTTGGATATCGCAGTTGTAAAGAAAAAGAAAATTGTGTTTAAAAAACAACCTCTTTTTTTTGCAAATACACATCCTTAAAAATTTACACAAGCAAATTTCTAACAAAATCCTTCTACAGGATTTAGTAAATTACATTATTCATGGGTATCTTTAAAAATAAATAAACTCGTGCGCCGTGTGGTAACACCATAAAATATTCCAATATACTCCATCTTTCGCAGAGCGTTAATACGTAATCATGAATAATGACAGCTTAAAATTTTGTCAGACTATCTTAACTATTGTATCTTAAATACTATGCAGTGGAGCTAAGTGTTTATAACGTTAAATACAGCGAAAGTAGCAAACCATAGTAATTCAAGTATAGTTTTTAGCAGCGAATTTAAAAATAAGATACATGCGCTGTAACTTATCTCACAATATCATTTTAACAGTCGATACGTATAAAAATTAACAAAATATTTTATTTATACGTATTCAATAAAATTGAAGTGATGACGCAAATTTGTGCTATATTTATACCTTTTGCTTAGGTAGTGTCTATTTCGAGATTATAGCCTTCCTCCTTTACTTTCTCGGATTTCATCACAGCGCTCTCGTTTTACAACGTCCGTTACGAGTTAGCTTTGTACAAGCCTTACCTAGTTCCTTCCACCGGGGAACCGTTTTTTTCAACTTTCCTTGAAAAATATTCCAACATTTATATCAACCGTTTTACTTTTCTTTCGATGGATATATGTTACATTTTTTTGTTTAACATTTAATTCTAAATTTAAAGATATTGAGTTTTTGAGAACAACAAAAATAAAATGGAACAAACAACAATTTTACATTGCAGTGATAAAAATAATAATAACATAAGATACATTTTCAAAGTTGTTTTGAATAAAATTATCAAAATCGTATGCTATTGAAAAGAAAGTCGTGAGACCCCTCGCGTGGCAAGAGCGCAGCAATAAAAAAACTCGCAGCTGAGTACAAGAGACGCCAATATTGATTTTTCCGTCTCCGTAGTATTTCATTCCCCATCTGTTGCTCTCCATAAAATTCACGACAGTATTACTGGGTCATTATTTTTGTATGAAGAGTTTTATTACTATTCGCGCACTTGCCGTCACGAGACGTTCTTTTTTCATTGATGTCACTAATTCACATAGCTATTATTGTTATTGTCATGTAAAATTTATTTTGTTGCGATATGTTCCAGAAATATTTAAATTAAAATTAAATGTATGTTCGTTAATTAAAATTAAATGTTCATTAATTTGTTGAAGACGCGTTTACACTGAATTGTTAATTAATTATATTGATTGTATCTTTGATAATTATTTTTCACGCTTTCTTAAAACTGCGCACGACTAGTATATTTTTATTTGTAAAATATCTAGTGATTGTTCTACTATTAACCACAACCATGTTCACATGGATAATAGAAAAAATGTAATATGATAAAAAATAGATAATAAATTGTAAGAAAAATACAAGTAATTATGGAGTGATTAATAAATGAATTCATTATTAAGTTAAAATAGCGTCTGGTATTACTCAAATATTAAAAAGAGTCGTAAAAAATAATAACCCGATAAAACAGGCTAAAAGCTTTCGAAACAACGTTTTCTTTTTCACATCCTTGCGCTTATCATTAGGTGATAGTCCTGCTCGTGTCGTCGCTTAGTTAATTAATACAAAATATTCTTTATAGCAAACTCTTTATGCATTTCTACGTTTCAGATGGTGGCGACGGACGATACTACGAACACAGTTCCTGGTCAGATTGAAAACCCGGGTACCTTCGGTAAATTACGGCAAACATTGTCATCCTCTCTACTTACGGCACAAGACAAAGGCAAGTTGTAAATGTCGACACTAGCCCGCAGAAAGTAATTCAGAACTTTGCTATTTACATTATGAATAGAATATATCAACGGTAAAATATTTTATAATGTTTTACACAAGTCCAAGAATAACTTATAAATTGATCTTCCAAGATCTTTTAAGGGATTCTCAATTAATTTATTTATTACATATACTTCGTATTAATTTTCTTGTACAAACTTAAAGGAGATACTGTTTTATCTCACGACTTGGAAATTTTTTTAATTCAAAACGTATCCTTGTTTATTTGATATGTGATTAAATGTTACTTTTTAATGGAGGTCCGATTTTCATGGTTCTTTTTCTACAGTACGAGTTTACTGGAAAAACTGAATTCTTGGGGTGGAAAAATAACAAAGATTTTAAACGCGATTTTATAAATTGAAAAAAATATGTATTTTGTATATTTATGCAATACTTAATCGCATTAGAAGATAAATCTTAAAATACGCAATAAAAAATATTATTCCAAGATTTTTGAAACCGGGACTTTTATATATTTATGTATATATTTTGAGTGTCGGAAAATCTAGTAAAAAACTTGATTGAAAATAATCAGCATTTATTTACTATTTATTATGTATAGAATATATAATAAAACACATTTGTGAGTGCACAGTTGGTAGCCGACACTGAACTAACTTATACAATCAATATTCACAAATTACCCTCCTTCAGTATACTCTATTAACTAACAAAGTAAAGTACCTACATTCTGTTTGAACATAACATTCCTTTCCTCTTAGTAAAATTATTCTACCAAAAAAAAGTAATAATTACAATCTCATATTAAATACTTTAAGCTTTTATGAAAAGTCACATTATGAAAAAAAAGCAAGATTAATCTAAATATAAATTGTCTCTACTGCTACTGAGTCCTTAATATGGTTTTTGAGAATGCAAATATGGTTTGTGTTTTATCTTTCCTATTCCGGAAATATTACTTTCAGTTGTAGATGGTATTTCCAAAATATCAGCCCATTTATCACAATCTGGAATTTCAATGATTTCTTCATGGTCTTCCGAAAAGCTTTTTTAACCTTCTTGTTTATCCACAGTTTCACACTCATCTTTGCCTATATTCTCCACTTCTGTTTCTGGGACCCTCACTATACTCTCATCTTTATTTTTAAATTCTTGGCTATTGCTTCTACTCTCTTTATTAGCTGATTAATATGACGATTAAGTATTTTATCATTTTCTGCACGAACTTCATAGCTAGTTGGACTACTTTTGTCGACAACCACACCAGGCAGCCATCTGGGACCTAGATTGTTGTAATTACGATACATAATCTCCTGTCCTATTGAACTTTCTCTGTTTTTCTTTTGACTGTTTTTAGTGATCTGCTTTTCTATTCTTTCATGTTGAGTGTTTGCAGGATGTATAGTATCCAGTAATGTGCGTAATTGTCTTTTCATTAATAACTCTGTAGGACTCTTTTTTATTGCAGTACATGGGGCTACTCTCAGGCCTAACAATAAATTAGGAATTTTCACTTCCCAAGTTAAATCCTCCATTTTAGTAAGTTTATTTTTAATTGTTTGGACCATTCGTTCTGCTAATCCATTTGTTGCCGGATGATACGGTGGCGTAGTTACATGGCGTATATTATTCGCTTTCAGAAATTGACTAATTTCATTGAACACAAAAGATGGACTATTATCAGACACTACAGTTTCACACAAACCATGTGTCGCAAACGTAGTTCTCAACAGTCGAATAACTGTAGCAGACG
>DWQX01002676.1:0-20726 GCA_018245475.1 Pharmacophagus antenor | reverse complement strand
ATATATATATATATATAATATTATTAGCGAGTCACAAAATGCGTTCTTTTATCGAGGTAATTCTGTTTTTGCAAAATTAAACACACTAAGTTATACAAAATTATTGTTAACAGTCAAATCCAGGTTTTGATACTGCAGATTGATGTCTGCCGGTTGGATTGGTAAATAAATTAAACTTTTTAATGTAACATAAAAACCATGACGTCTTTGTCAGGCGACCGCGGAGACTGCGCTGGACATGCTGACGCCGGGGCCGGCGCTCGAGTTGCCCGCGGCCGCGACGCGCCGCGAGCGCAGGCGACGGCGCGACTCCGCGCGGCACCCCGCCGACATCCGCGAAGGCGTGGCCAGCGCGTACAACACTGTGCGCGAGGTGCGTGCACGTGCTTAATATGTGAAACTAGAAATGAACGATAGACACTAATTAGAAACGATCCATCTTTTTATTTTCAAGACACAAGAGGATATAACTCTTCCTTGGGATATGCCTATGCCTTATAAGGAGAGACACCGGTGTACTCCGTAAGATATAATTTACAGTAGACTAGCAATGTTTTTAAACAATAAATAAATAATGTGGGCACTTTCATGTTTACTTTTTAATGGCATTTCGAAGCATTGTAATGCCATAGTACAAACTTGTTACCTTGTCGACGCCAGGGCTTTGCAGAGACAGCGGCGTCAATGTCGCATGCAGCACGCACGTCGCGTGTGGGCGTTTTGCGGCAGCTACCAGGGGCCGCAGTGACGCCGCTCGCGCTCGCAGCCGCCGGCGCAGCAGACGTGCTGGGAGGAGTGCGCGCCGCCTTGGCGCCACATGCGCGCCGCGACCACGCGGACAAATGGCGAAACACTGGTAAGAATGACTTCAAAAATTCTTTACTAAATTTACAGCATTTTTACGGTCCGTCGCCGTTCCCTTCTATATAGTCATGTAAAACAATGTGCACACAATATTTCTAGTTCCTTTTTAAACAGAAGCGATGTACTCATCTGGTGTTTTAATCATTCGCCTGCTATAGCATTACTACCTAATGCCTTAGTATATTAACACAGCCGCTCAATGCGCACGTCACTTTTGTATGTAACTTGTGAAGTGGACACTAGTTAGTATTTCTACAGCAGCAACGATATTAGCATGTAGTTCTTTTTTGATGAGCAATAGGCATGCTCTTAATAATTAAGTGGTATTAGAATATTTATGCAGCACCACAACACAATCGTCGGCTTGAATTACAAGATAGTACATCTAGTTACCGATGAGAATATTATCTATTCATTTATAAGTAGAATTAACGACCTTTGTATCAGATAAATAATTTCACATCGTATAATTCTATTGTTACAGACGCTGCAACAGAATAGATGAAAACTACCCTTTATCTTGATCTCGCTGCAAGTAACTAATAGGTTAACAATTTTACAAATAAGAATGACTTTTTGTATACAGATAATATTGATCACACTCATTAACGTTCTTATAACGTTATTTCCGTTCGTACCATAGATAATATTATGTATTTCTTCGCTAAGAGGGAATTAAATAGCTTCATAAATAATAATCGTCAACAAATAACATGTTCCAGCACCTATGCACCTGTTATATTTGACGATGATTATTATTCGCGTCGTATCAGGTCATTCGTTATAAAACCTTTAACCCCTTTTTTCGAAGAATTAATTTAATTCATAGCTATTTAGTAAATATCTCATTATTTTAATTCTCGTATTCTTATATTAATTAAAGACTTAAGATTTTACTGTCACGATATTCATTGAGGTATTACAATCAAGTCTTAAGTGGAATGAAACGAATTATTCCTCAAACTCATATCAATCAATTCTGTTCTCCAGATAAAAAATTTTGTATTTTATTAAATAATGATTATAATAGTCTCGATGTCTAATTAAAAAAATATTTTTAATATACACATTTCAATTTTTTTCATAACGACAAATATACTTTTTTGTCAACATATTTGAATTAAGAACTATTAGACTTATACATGCCAAAAAAATTAAAAGACATATTTTTGTAAAGTGTTGCGCTAACACGTATTACAATTAAAAATACTAAATACCCTATCTACTTTATGTTAACTGCAAATGCTCTCTGGACACAGATATATTGTTTTATCGCTTACAGCTCCCTTTGGCGCGGCTATTTAGAGAAATATTCAGTGATTTATGGAAGAATTTTAAATATTAAAAACTACTACTTATAGCCCTAGACATTGGTAATGCAATCAGTTTGCACCAATTTCCAACTTCAATTTATGTGCTCAAACATGTTATTAAATTGTATTACGTTTATGTTTAGTCATTAGCCATGTTCGTCGGGCCGCCATTATACATGTAAGCCTTTATTTTGTATCACTTAGCTAATCGTCTGAACACAAAATGGTGCTTGAATAAAAATCAATATAGCATTTTAGAGCATTTAATTGCTTATCGTAATATATATAGATGTAAATATTTTTTAATTGATTGATGTACAATTGGAACGACTATGGGGTGCCATGACAAAGCGTGAAAGTTTTGCTACAAAAGAAACTGTGGTATTTAGTTTTTTTTTCTAAATAATTGACTTTATCAATATGAAGCATGTGATCATATTATTTTAGGTAATTCAGTGTCTATGGACATTTAATTTTATTTTTATGAGTGATATCCTTAGAATATTAGCAATTTTATTTAGGATACGGATCAACAAATTTGACATTTGCATTACAATAACTTTAATCAAATTTATAACAATATAAATATTTGAAATATATCATGTATTTTTTACTTTTACCCTTAAGGACCACACATTTCTTGCGACATTTAATGAGAATTTGTAATTACTAAAAATATCTAAAATTGGCCACTATAATACAGTTAAAGCAAGTAATTAATTATATTCATTGCAAGAACTATAAATTCGTATGGCAAAATATTGACATTTCTTCTAAAGAAATTCCATGAGCCATTTATTCTTAATACCTAATAAAAGACCGTCCAAGGAAGTTTATTTTCTCGTTCATATGTTCATTTTCATGCAACACTATTAACGTATGGTTAACGAAAACATGAATATGAAAACTTTATTTAACTTATGAATAATAAACTTTTCTTTGCTTTTATTGTAAATATGTAGGTCTATCTTTTAAAAATTGATTGAGCGCACATTATGTTAAGCGACTTTAAAGTTATAGGTGGCAATACGTATTTTTCTAAAATGCTCTGGATTACTACGGTACGGCAGAAGAACAATATCATTAAAATATTACGCCTTAGAATAATTCTACCGCAATATAAACTAAACTAATGTGTGCCCTAAATCGAAACGGGGATCTCTCTTTACATGGCAATGTAAGCCTTTGCGTCGTGAAAGCTTGTAAAATAATGTGTACGAAGTCACGAATAATAAAACACATTCAAAGTTTTACAATCCCTATATTAAATCTAAAACACTAAAAAACTTCTGTATCTCTATGCTTCTTTTTCAACATTGTCTTCAGGATATTTGTCATTAAGAAAACTCTTTATTTTTCCATATTCAACTTTAAGGTTAAGACGAATTTTTTCGTGATTTCTGTATCTTTCATATTTTTTTAAGTAAATATCATAATGTGGCATAGTCTCATAAAACCGGGGGAACTTTTTCCTTTTCAGAATGACTTTGTCATTCATTACATATTGAATGAAATCCAAGGTTTCATCTTTGGGTATTTCTTCCTTTGTCCTTACTACACTCGGGCTAGCTACTACAGTAGGATAATATGCATTTTCAGCTCTGTACTCGACAAGATGGAGTTTTTTCTCTTCAGCAAGCTGTTGATGCGTCCTCTGAAATTAAAATTGCACAAAATTTGACATTGAATTTATTTTAAACTATAATTACAATAAAAGTAATTTTCTTAATAACACTTCCTTTTTTACCTAGATAGAATCCTGTGTGCCATAATTAAACAATTTATGTATAATATTGTTAACTCTAAACATGAAATCAATATTTCAATATAAAGCTACCAAAGGATTGCTAAGTTGTTATTGCGTCATACTTAAGAACTGAATTCAAGAAAAACATTTTAGTGAAATAAGTTTATTGCTAAATTTATAAATACAAGAAAGTGAAATATATTTCACCAGTATCAATTTATTATTTTGATTGTTCGAAGAAACCAATGGATGAGATTGTTTAATTAGTAATTATTTCTTAACTAATGTTTCACTTCTAAAAATTGAGGTTCTAAGATAATTGTCATAGTTTACCTGCTGAAGTAAACCAATGAAGAAAGCTTTCACAAGATGCTGCAAATTATGAGATCCTTCTAGTTTTGCACGAAGATCTTTTATACCTATCGCTTGGCAGATTTCCTTGATTGCACGGTGACAATTTAACCCATAACCTTCATTTTTCTTCTGCACAAATATCTTCGTTTTTCCAAAAGCAGTATAAAAATCATGATAAACTAAAATATATATTTTTTATAGTTAAAATATAGAATGGGTTGTATTTTAAAAATTTAAACCTTATTTATGAAGTTTCATTTAATATTATTGAAAATTCCATATACAGGTATTCACCATTATAAATTTTCAATAATTAGTAACAATATACAAAGAAACAAAAAAATATCACATACTTTAGTTAGTGTCAATTTGATCACTTACTTGTGTGGCCATTGTAAATATCAAAATGCATTAATTTCTTGCCAGCCCTATTTTTAGCTTTTCTTAATGCTGCTGTGGCCTCTTTAGCTTTTCCAATGCCGAAGCCTGCAAGACCCTGACCATTTCCAGTAACAACCTATATTACATAAATTAATTAGTAAATAGTAGAACGAAGGTTTACCCACCAGTACTAAAATTAAACACTTTGAATTTAGTTGATGGTAAAACATCATACTTTAAACTTTTAATTTTTAAGCAATAAAAGTATTTTTTCCAACTCACCATTGCCTGGAAGTTCCGAGTTCTACCCAATGTACCTTTCATTATGAGCAATGATCTTAATTGTAATACTTTTGTATCAAACCCAACAAACTCCTCTGCAATGTAAAAACAATAAATGCACTTTATTTTACATAATTTTGTTTTATGTTATGATCATTTCTATGGTTTTTTGGTCAAAAATTTACATTCTAATATTTATGTCATTAAAAATATACCTGCTTACTTATCACACTAATCTACCACAGTATAGTTTATAATTTTAGGAATGATTTATTACTCATACAGTTAGAAAGCTGTTATTACCATCTCCAACAGGATCAGGCGGTCCAATGCTTCTGCCAGGCATCTTAGTCCCTGACCAGCCCCTTTCAATAGGACTAAGTCTAACCCTTCGAAATTTTGTCATTGAATCTCGTAACTTTATTAGCTTTTCCATTCTACAAAAACAATTTTATGTAGTAAATTGTTCAATTAGTAAAAATAAGTAAATACATGATAAAAGTAATTAGCTTTTAGATAAACAGTTACCTTTCAGGGTCATCAGGCAGGCGCTGTTGTTTTAATAGTTCTCTACCTCTAATGACAGGAGCAGATAATCCTGGCCATAGCATATTGACTTTTCCGGTGCCAATTATTTGTCCACGGTTTAAATCACGAATTCGGATGCGCCCAGCACCTCTACCTCGACCTTTCTTAGCTCCAGCATTACTTACAGATGTTACAGATTTCCACAACTTTTCAGCAGGTACTGTAATATTTATTCACACAACACTTTAGAAGCTTAAGCTTTTAGAAGCAAATACTTTAATAACAGATCAACATTACATTTATTAAAAAAATTTACACAAGTTATCGATGATGTACTGAAATTTGTAAGGTTATAAATTAAATTGTTTTGAAAAAGTGGAACCTGATTGAGGACAACATTTAAAGGCTTTTTAACAAGCCGTCCAAGGGAAAATAATTTAAGGGCCATGGCCTAAGCAGAGTTCAAGCTCTGCTTTTTCTCAATATTTATTAATGTCTTTTATAACATTAATTAAAAGAACTGTCTCACTTGACATCTGGTCTATTTCACAAAGATATCTAAATAAAACACAAAAATACAAACAGAGCGATAAATTACCCTTCTATTTTTTTATCTTCTTGAATAGCAGCACCTGTTTTTAAATAATTTTTATTAACTAATGTATCACTATGCATAAATCTGTAATTAAATTTTAACTATGCGCATAAAATTTCAAAGGCGTAATTTAACGGTTTTTGAACGCTTGCAACAAATTATTGACAAATTGACATTAAATTTACGTGGCTGACAACTTGATATTAAACCATGTATTGTGCTTTATTTAAGATACTTTTAAATTAATGAGACGGTGGAATATTTTCAAAATTTAGGTATTGCACTTATTTATTATTAAAAATGGGTCTTTGCAAATGTCCAAAAAGAAGAGTCACCAATCAATTTTGTTTCGAACACAGAGTAAATGTTTGTGAAAACTGTATGGTAACAAACCATCCAAAGGTAAAAAGAAATTACCAAGTTTGACTAGTAAAAGTAGATATTCATTAAATAATATTACGTTTTTCTTTACAGTGCATAATACAATCATATCTTCAATGGCTCCAAGATAGTGACTACAATCCTATTTGCGAAATTTGCACAAAAAGTTTATCGGAAGGGGAGTGCATTCGCCTTACTTGCTATCGTAAGTACCATTACATATTTGTAAAAATAGGCTTCGGTTTACAATCACTTTGGCCGTATTTATAATATTTTACATACTATTATTTATTTTTCAAATATGTTCAATATTTTTTAAGATATAAATCCATCTCAATAATACTAAAACTCCATTGTTTGTAGTCATTCATCAACATTAGCTATGTGTTTCATTATGCCTCTCTTTTTTGTAGATGTATTTCATTGGGAATGTGCTGAATCTCTTTATCGAGCACTTCCACGAACTACAGCTCCAGCAGGCTACCAATGTCCCTCCTGTGCCACCCCTGTATTCCCTCCCCCAAATTTAGTATCTCCTGTTGCTGATGTCCTTCGTGAAAAACTTGCTGGGGTGAATTGGGCTAGAGCTGGTCTTGGATTACCATTGGTAAATATTTACTAATAAAAAAATTCACATTATTTTAGGTAGTGCCATAATATATTATTGTGTTCTTTATTATTATTGTATACATAGTTTTTTAAAGAGTTCTTGTATTAAAAATTATGTATGTATCTTAAGCTACATTTTTTTTTGTGTGACAATTAATAATCATGTTTAATAATTGTTTTAAAAATACAGTAATTAATCAACTAGAACATTTTAGAGCTACACTGATAAAACTTTTAAATTAATAGACATGAATTATTATTCCAGCTTTCGGATGACCAAGACATGAAAGGTGCCACAAGTAGACGGAGTCAATCTCCAATAGACAAGTTTCAGTACTGTAACAATGTAATGGACAACCACCGTGGAACTCCTGTTGGAGCAAGTGATGATGAATCCACAAACCGTTCTGCAACAAGCACTCCTCATTCCATAGTTCAGATTCCTGATGAACCTGTCAATATATATGATGGTACATCTAAAAGGACTGACAGTTTACAAGGTATCCATTGTGCACAAATATATGTGAAGAATCTTATTTTTTTTTTGTACAATTTATTTTTGGTCTTATGTAAATACTAATTTAGACATCTCATCTTTTTTAACTCTTAACAGTTTTCTAAACTAATTAATACATTATTAAAATTTTCAGTTGGGCAAGCAACAAGAAAAGGCTTTAAGCCAACAGACAATTTAAGCTTAAAAACAAATTTTGACCATGATGAAAATAAGTACAAACAAAAATCAACATTTTCATGGATAAACAGATGGTGGAAGTGAGTTAATTTAAAATTTATTCATTAATCTTTTTAATTAGAATAAAAAAGAGAAAATGTCTTATGACTACTTAACAATGTTATTTTGTAAGATACTACAAAGCATTTATACATAATCATATTCTTCAATTTTGTTAACAGGAATACACTTCCTCCTTCACATGTTAGAAGAGCTGGTGGCATTTACAGGCGCTACTGGATTACACTGTTCACTCTAATTGTAATTCTATTAATTTTATTTCTGTTAAGCCGTAGAGACATTGATAAAGAGAACCCATTCGGTATCATTTATGATGAAGACCAGAGAATATTGCAGAAAAACTAATACTGCATAGTTATATCTACAATACAATCAAGCAATTTTTAAAGTGATATGTGTATTAAGATTAATTGTATGAATAATTATTTCTTATAGTCTTCAGGATGTACAATTTATAGAACATAAAATGAATTTACGATATTTGTTTTATTGAAATCTTTATTACAGAGATATCTTTACACATTATCTTTATACATATTTTTGCCTTTACAAGTGTATGTATTTATAGTATATTTAAGTGAATACAGAAAGATTATAAAATAGGTTATATAATAATTTAAAAAAGCTGCTGTAACATTATTGACTAGTAATATTTAAAGCAATAATAAATATAATAAGAAGTATAATACTTCTAAAGTATTTTTGTGCAATTATTGTTATCTATATTTAAAAATAATACTGAAAAAATATCATTGTAAAAGTCTGGATAATATATACAAGCACGTTGACAATCTGGCATCCAGTTGATTTCCAAAAGTTTAGGTTGTATTGCAGATTTACTAGCGTCCCAGCTTAAGATAACATCTGCAGCATATAGGGCTCGGGATTGAGGACTCTTTCCAATACCTAATGGAGGCTCTTTAGAAGTTGCTGCTTTGAATAATTCAGCAAACATTTTAAAAACTGATTTCTCAACTTCGTTCCAGTTATAATTACCATATTGTTTATTCCATGCTTCCTTGAAATCTGCACACAACATTCTGAAGAGAGTAACACCATCATTATAATTCATTACAGTAAAATGTTGCTCATAATCATCAAAGTTGTCAAGTGCAAATGCCTTATTGGCAAACCTGAGAAAGAAATTTTTATACACATAAAGTTGTGTTGGGTTTACTGATTTCAATAGAATAACGTAACGAATATCAAATTTCACTAGACCTATACCTGGCCTCTCAAACAGAACAGGATTATGTATATATTTTTGTGCTATTTTTGGACCAGTTAAAGGAAGTCTACATAAAAAGTATAAATTGTCAGAAATGTATGTATCTAAGCTTCTAGCTAAATTATAAGGCTTGCATATCCATAGATTGTCTAACCCATATCTTTTTCGTTGAATATAACATGCCACTAGTTTAGCAAGTTCAGTTTTCATATTAAAAGTAATAGGCAACCAGGCAGGCAAAGGTGTAACTTTTTCATTATTTTTATCTTGCTCAGTACATCTTCTTGATATAATAGCAAAAAGATCTTTTACAGTGATGACATATTCAAATGGAAATTGATTTATAAACTTATGTGGAGCATTTACACTTAACTCTTCAAAATTTTTAAAATGACTTGTAAACCAAAGAATATCAGCTTCTTGTTCACTGTCAACTATTTCAAACTCTGATGCAGTCAAATTTTCATTAATTAGAGGATATTCGGAAAAAACTTTAAATTTTTTAGTTAAGTCTTGAGTTTGTTGTAACACTTCTAAATTAGGAAGGGTTTCAATAACATGTCCTTCCTTGAAGTAATTTTCATCTGGCTCTTCCTGGGTAAAATCTTCATCAAAGTAGTCATACTGCTTCCATGGTATTAACATTGCTTCCCTTTGAAGTGGATCAGGATAACAACCTTCCACAAAGTCCCTTGTGATAGTATCACCTTCTTCTACATTTTCAATAGGAAAAAGTAAAGTGTATGTCAGTTGGTCAGGCACATTAATAAATGGAACTGCGCGAAAATTTGGGTTGTCAAAATGTATAATACCAGAACCTAATTCGTCCAGAACGTACCAAACAGGCAATCTTTCTTCCACTGAAAACTCATTGCCCGCAATCGCATAACTATGGGCATATTGCCAGATTTTTCGGGACACCTTCTCTATTTGATCTTCTGTATCTTCACTTGTTATTTGCAAAAGATTACACATCCTTGCTAAAAGGCCGGGCACATTTCTAAGATTATTTTTGACGCTATTTGCTTTAAAAGTCCAAGCATGATCTATAAGATATATCTGGTCAGGATCTGATTTGTCAATATCCCGTATAGCTATCACACTCCAAATAGGTTCATAAGGCATTCTATCTTCATCTTCGTAATCTATTTGCACCAATTGAAACGCAAAACCTGAATCAAATATCTGATCTCGTAACTTCTTACTTAATGTCTGCCAAAAATATTCTGGAACACCTGATGAAACTAGTTGTGGTTTATGAACAGCTAAGAACGTATTATAACTTGTTATTCCATCCATAACGCTCACAAATTCTTTTAATGGAAATTAGGTTAGCTTTTATGAAAAAGAAATAAAATCCGATATCAGTCGCTCGTAGCTGACAGCATTGACACTTGATAAGTAATCATCGAAAAAATTGTGTTGCTATCAATGTTCTTATTGTACAGATAATTAATATTAGAAAAGTATTTAAATACCTTTGTATATTCTATTAAGTTTTATTGAAATAAACCCTATTTTTTTTTATTTATTAGGAAAACATCACATATCGATAATTTTATACATTTGGTATTGTCCTATTTATTTTGCTTCACAAATTTCGCGGAAGTATAAAACTTTGAAAAATATTAAAATAATTATTGAATTACATTAAACCAAATAAATATCTTAAGATATTTCATATGACTCAAACAATTTATTAAATATTTGAACAATAAATTGTACACCAAATGTCTGCATACCATTCTTTTGAATGTATTGGTTACTTAGGCAAGTGTTCACTAAAGACAGGGTATGTAACTTGGACAATAAAGTAAAAAAATAAATTATTTGACAATAATCAGCGAAAGATAGCGCTTTGTGCATACATTTATGCACATTACTATTTTAAAACGGTTGTCTTTTATACAAATAAGAAACGGTCCACTAATTTCGCATTGCTTAAGCTGCAAGTGCAACTAGTAAAAGGGTCATTTAACTATTGAAGATTCATTAAAATGGACAAATATTATTAACAGTCACATAACTTATAGGATACAAATTGCGATATGTTTTAATTGTAACAGAAAAATTTAAAAGAAACTTTTTTTTTAAAATTTAGAACAAATTTTATTCCAATGTTTTTATCCTGTATGGATGCATATACAAACAACCTTTACAGGAAACTTTAATGTTTCTTACAAGCTACTTAAGTCATTATATAATAATAGATCACATATATATTTTTAAACGTACTTAATAAATCATATGACAAGCAGAGAGTTAAGGTCTCCTGCCACAATACATTTTCTGAGATCGCACCAAAACATTACTTGAAATAATAAAGTTGACAATGTAAGACTAGTTGGTTTATATGTATAAATAAATTGGAAAAATGTGCTCAACGGAGACCTAACACAATACGTATACCTAAACGACTTAATATTGTAACAACAAATTTAAATCATTAAGAAGTCGTCATTTAGTAACAGTAGACGACCGTTATTGAGGATAACAATTTATTATCTATCTATAGACATTTCAATTTGAATCCGAATCCATGTGTTTTCTGTAGTTGCGTCGTGCCTTTTTCACGCGTTGTCGGAATTTCATGGCTTGATACTCGGGGTCATCGGAAACGTCGTCCTGTAATTGAGAGTGTCTCGTACTGCTGCCCGCAAAGGTTCCTACGCCGCTGTCGGGCGTGCCTTTAGTCTCCGGCGGCAACCAGATGCTGCCTTCCGTACTACAACTGCTCTCTAGTTCACTTTCATTTGTTTCGTTCATGAGCCTAGCGATCGACGTGTTGTATTTGGGCGAGTGTGTGTCCGTCGACGTTGTTGGTCTGTCTGTTTGCTCTTTAGGCGGCGGTGACTCGCTGGAGTCGGAACGCTGTAAACTAAGACGACCGTTCCGTCTCACTCGCCTCAGCGACCGCAAACGCGTCTCCGGTGGCGTGTAGTGATTGCTCTCGCTTTCCGATGGCTCCGCCCGCAGAGAGTCGCCGAGTGAGTCACGTGACCCGTTGATGGGGGTGGGTACGATGCTGACGAGGTTGTTGGGAATGTTGTGGTTGCCGTTTTGTGTCCCCGGCGATATCGGGCGGCTGCCCACCGATTGGTCGTCGTCGGAGTCCACTTCCGCTATCCGGAACAAAGATGAACTCTGACCCCTATAACCTTTACATATTGACGCGTTAAAGCATATATATCACACATTTATCAAAAACATTTTAATTTCGTAATATAAAAGTTAGATTTAACTTAAAATTTAGTAAGAAATCAATAAAAAAATGTTAATTACCTGTACTAGTGCTCGGCATTGCTAAATTATCTTCATATTGATTAAAATTAGAAACATTGTTACTATCACTATTATCCTGAATCATTGTGGTACCTATGAATATACAAAAAAAAGGTAAAAACTTAAGAATTTAATCGAATATAATGTGCATTTATCACTTTTCATCTCCAACTCACCATTGTTTCTTAAATTCATTACTTTCCTATAACTAGTGACTTTAGATTTCCGTTTTGTTGATCTAGACATATTCATCCGCCGTCGCAATGGCCTCAGTAACTGTAAACAAATTTATTAGTAAATAAATTGATAATTATACAATAATATATACCAGCCGTGCACTTACGGGTCGGTCTCGGCATAGTATGACGTAAAATTAGACTTTAAAATCAATGTCGCATTACTTTTATCTTTTTGACAAATATTTGTATTGGGTAGTAGTGCCCTCTACTAAGAAAACAAGAGATTATATCGATTATCATGAACAAAATAGCAGTTATGTATCATTATAACGAAGTTTACAAAAATGGCAAATGAACACGAAAAGAACTATGTGTGCACTTCTTCATAAAGATGTATATTATTGTGGCCTCACCCTGCCGGAACTTCTATACAGGCATGTCGTGGGCTCGTCGGAGTCCGTACGCTCGCTGGATGGCGCGGACAGCACAGCGCGTTGCGTAGGCAGGGGCGCGCGGAGCGAGGGACGCGGGCGGGACGCGCGAGGCGTCGAGCGGCGCGGGCCGCGGGCCAGTCGCGCCGCCGCTCGTTTTCCCTTCACCCCTCCACCGGCGCCCGAACACTTGCTGCTCGCCTTAGTTACGCACGACCGCGTCTGTTTGTTGCGCCTGCAAAATTTTACGATTTAATATAATAATTAATCCGTTTGCATCACACGGTTAAGTTTGAAAAATCATTGATATCGTCAATTTTTTATTGTATTAAAATCTACAACTTTTTAAAATATGAAAATGAATGATATTATATTTAATGAATATATTAATTAACCATTTTAGTAATGATTTTGATTCAAAGGAAAATATTTCTAACCAAAATTTGCACAAAGCACTACTATAGGCGCTTAATATGCAAAAAATCAATATTAATATTTCTTTTGGTTAATTAATTTCTTAACATCATCTTGGTCATCATCAGATAATTTTGGTTATATTTATAAAACATTTAGTAGTGATCAAATTATGTGTACAATGATATGTCGTCACCTTTGCGAGCCTCTCTTCTGCGAGCGCAAATTTTTTGAATACCGCGATGCGACAAGACGCGCTAACCTGTTCGGACACCGCTGACTCCGGCTGCCATTTGCATTCGCTGCAAACATATATGTAATATTATATTATCATTACGAAACTGGCAAATGAGGATTTTGAGAGGAATGTGTTATGTGACAAGGTGTGATAGAGTGTAATATAAGAGGTAACCTGAACGTAGCCCAGCTTCGTGACAAACTGAGGAGTAACCGTCTAACATGCTTAAGTCATGTTAGGAGCAGAAATGAAAAATGTGTAACTAAAAAAATCTTAAATGTGTGTGTAGAAGGATGTAAGGGGACAGGAAGACAAAAAAAATGGATGGACTGTTTAGTGAGAGATATATATGTGAAAAGGGTGAGTGTAAAACGGAGTGTGACGACGGAAGACAGAAATATATGGAGCATTAAATTGTACTGTGCCGACACCAAATAAATGTGAATGACAACAACGGGACTGGCAAATCTTCAAATAGTGATCAACAATGTGACCACACTATTCCCATAACATTTTTGAAGCACCACATAATGTTCCTTATGTTATTTACTGTCTATATTATATTTTGCCAAACCTAAATTGTGCGATAAAGAATATTACAAGTGTGGATGTTTCTTTTCATAATTTTTTATTGGTTACGCGCTGACTTTTGGCTTCAATATCTTCAGATATTAAGTGAAAATGCGCTCGTAAATGGTAAGGTTTGTTCGCCCGAAATACTTCAGTCTCAAATGTATGACAGCAGGAACACAATAGTGCTATTATGACGGCATATTATCACTGAGGGAGGTAGCTAGCTAGGTGTGTTTGAAAAACTCTACCACCAAACAGACTCCGCTAATCATGCAAAGTAATCTGTATATCACTGCGCCATGGCAGGTAAAATAGTTTCTTATATGTTATTTAACAGCATTGTGAGTAGTACTCAGTAGAGGGCGCCTTGTGAACTTGTGATAAATTTATTACGATTAGAAGTTTTGGTACAAAATCATCCAATTTAACACTAAAACTACCATAATTAACCGTTGCACCAATTGCTCAACACACTTTTCTTTTACACTTCATATAATAATTTGATGAAATTTATTTTGTTTTCTTTAAAAATATTATTCTTTCGAAGTTTTTTATTTCATTTTTCGAGTTTTAATTTATTTTTAAAATTTTTAGTAATTTATGTACATTAAAAACGTTAGTAATTCTAGTTTTAATCAAGAAATGTTGAGTTTAGTGTTTTGCGTACCTCGCTTGGAGTGGAGCGGCAGGTAGTCAGCAACGACGCGGTCCGAGTCGTCGGAGTCGTCGTTGGCGGGCGGCGAGGCTGTGCTGGACGCATCCAGCGAGTCTGTCTCTTCCGCAAGGCACTCCAGCTCGCGCTGCACTAGCGAATCGAAGAATGCCATCATGCGCTGGTCCTCGCGCGTCGACTGCTCAGCGTAGTTGTGCGATATATACTGTACAGTAATAATATTGAAATATATTTTATTGATTCAAGCATTCATAACGAGCTCCATGACTCAATAAAATAAAATAATAACATATAATCGCAAATACTACGTTTAAATCGCAGGTTCGAGGTCTTGCTTTTTAACAAGTAACATCTAAACGCCACGTGTATTGGTGAAATACGATGAGATGATAACATAGGTATGACGGAGTACATTTTGGTAATAATTATTATTTCATAATGGTACGGTATACGCAGTAAGTTTCGTGTAGGTTGGCTCCTGATAAAACAATAATTAAAATGTAATTTTATTACGTCGTTTAATATGCGAACGGAGAAGAATTGGAATAGTTTACCGTAAACAGAGTTGCCATCTAAATATTACGTGTCTTCTTGTAGACTAATGTTATTTACAGTCATAGAAAAAGTCTCTACTTACAATCAGGTGGAGACGTTAGTCTTTATAATAAAAAAAATCTAACCTGCCCGCTGTGGTGCACTAGCGACACGTAGTCCTCGTGGCTGTAGATCTCGCGCGGGTTATCCGGCCCCTGTGCCTCCTCGAGCAGCGCGCCGCGCATCTTAGGGTACTCTAAGCCGGACCATACCTGGAATACGAGTACATGACAAATCATAGATTGACGGATAACGTTAAATATGTTAACTTACTATCGGCTACTATAAGATCTTACTATAAGATCACTCACACGCCGATAATTAATGAAGCAAGCAAAAGGTGCAATTTTTAGAAAACATGTAATTAATATCTTTACAAAAAAAAGAAAGAATTTAATAAAATTCGAAAAATATATATTGCATAGTATTTAAAAGACATCGGGTTTCAATTAATAGATATGTGAAAAAAGTACCTATACCCTTCCTGTCCATAAAGTATCAATATATTTTTAATTATTATCAATGGGTTGGTAATAAAGTCATAATGAGAGCGTAGATGGTGAAGCGTGCTCATCCAGAATACACTATCACATGTATGACAGCCGGAACAGCAATGCTGTTATGGCTTCGAATTAACATTGATAATGAAACCTTCATCCATTGTTTAATTTAATTTATAACTAAACAATAAGATCAGACAAACGGGGATGCGGTATAATCGAATTCCAATTCTACAAAGACAAGTAATAAAACAATTATACAGGAAATTAAAGGTTATATATGTACCTTTATTATTTTCTCGACACCGGATGATGCGATTAAACAGTAGTGCGAGTTGTATCTCACTTGATTCACTATCGACCTGTGCCCGTACAGTACTATATGCGGCAGCTCCACCACCATGTCTGCGAACGAATTATATGAACAGCAAAGTTGTAGTACAATAATAGAAAGAAACAAATCGATGCTATATCTATTTAAAAAAAATACCTTTTTTTATAAACACAAATTCGCAATCATAAATACAGGATGCACGATTAAAAAACGCTATGTTGACTATGAACAATTTTTATAAGCGTTAAATTTTGATGATTATTTATTTTTTCTGCATGAATCCTATCTCAAAATTTCAAAAGAAAATTTATTATAAGGTTTGAAATAAAATACACATTGAATTGAATTCAATGAAAGAAAGATAGATTTTGCACCATTTCTGATTTTTGTTAATTTCTGTTAATTGGTCTCTTTTCTCTTAATCATTCGTTAAATTTTTCAAATAATACTCGTAGGATTATGCGATAAATGAATGTAATTATTTTGTATTATGCAACATATATAATTAATTGATTGAAACGTTATTTTGCCGAACTTCACGATTTAATAAAAGAAAAAATTATTTTGCTAATTTCCATTTATTTTATTTACAAGCACTACGACTAAATTCATTAAAGTTGCTGTTGTCGCCCCATAACACCTGAAGAAGCCACGTGTAGTGGCAAAACGTGTTGATATTGTAATTTGGACGTAGCATTTGCGATATATATATTATTAATTAACTGATTGTACCGATAACAAGTTAACTCGTAATAAGGTATCGCCGTTTTTTTTCCACTGGCAAAGATTGTTGATTACAATTGTTGTTTATTCATCTCAAGCTCTCATATAACTCATGTCTCCTTTTTTGTAATATAAATTAAAGATCATAGAATTATAGCCTGTGAGATGATTAAAATTATTAGAATATTTGCCCATCAACAAAGTGTTAAGTTATGTAACTCACCAAAACTGTCACCCACGTCTGGAATCTTCCACATGTACAGATTGAAGTCATCGGAGCCGGACAGCACGAACTGGTCGCCTTTGCCAGCGAAGCAACAGCTCTTCATCGTGCACGAGTTGTAGTAGTCCTGGTGATAGAATTCGGCGACAGGTTCGGGCGAATGCACTGCGTAGAGCACCGGCGCGAGACGACGACGCAGGGCGAGGATATGCGTGCCAGACGAGTTAAAGCAAACGCTCATGCAGTTCTGGCATGATCCGTCGTTGCCCATGTACCGGAGCGCTGGGCTGTCGAGGAATATTCAATATGATTAACCTATCATCTCCAAACTATTCTAAACAGAAAAGCCTCACTAAAATGGTTCTCTCCGAACAGAATTGAAAAAAAAACATGTAATAATGGATGAAACTTTTTATACATATAATAGACATAAATATTCGCCGATTACTTTGGAAACAAAGAATATGTAATGAATAAAAGATATTTATGACACTAGTTTTTTTTTTATTATTTAAAACTCATTAGAATTACATTTAGCGAAAATGTCATAGAGTTCTAACACCTTAACACATTTCCTTAATTATCTCAGAAACACATGTACCTTTGTGCCCCATCACTCTGGTTCCAGCGTCGTTATATCTACGTTTTGTTTAAAATGGTGCTTAATATGCTTTCAATGTGCGGGTGACAGCGCGGGCCGCGACGGTTCCATAAATAAATAAATAACGATCGAAATATTTTTAATATTATTGGGAAATATAAAATAAAAATAAAACAAACACAAACGCACAACATGCTCACGCACAAACATCCATACATACACGTTCACTCATACACATACTAGCTTTCATAGACGAGCTGCATAATTGAATATTTTTTTCTAGTATAATTTACTTTTTAACAATTTTTTTTCTCACTTAAGTTTCCATACCTATTGAGTAAGAAACTGCCTGCTGCAATGAAACAGAAAAGTCCCTGCCTCCACTTTGTTGTTATAATAAATATATTATTTATAAAATACGTAAATGATATTGAGAGTAACTCACTGTTTGGGCGAGCGCAGATCCCACAGCGAAACGCCGTCCCGCGCGTTGGCGGACACCAATACACCCAGCTGTTGTGGATGGAACATCACGCCGTGGAACGCCTTACGGCTCCGCGATATCACCAGCGACTCTGGCCAACGGAGACCTTATGTCATTACTTAAACATTCAAATCCGCAGCCGAGGTGAAGCATCCCAATTATATGACCAGTATTCTCAAGCCGGGCTGGTTTATGACTTTCTAATGTACCCTTGCATCACATAAGATAAAATACAGAGGCCATAATAATAATTTAATTATTAACATCCGGTAGAAAAACGACATATTTTTAAAGTATCTTAACATGAGTAGTAGCAGAGTGAATAGGCTACTCCTCGGTTTGTGCGCTTTACCACCAAAAACCACATCATCGCTTAATACCAGGTGAAATTGCGGTTAAACACAAACCTACATATAAAGTCACACCATTTTGAGTGTATACAATACGGATTTAAAAAAAATATGTTAATAAAGCTTTTGAACGGTTTTGAGTAGTAGTGAAACATTCCTTTTAAAATAATTTATAGAAAAACTAAATATTTTTTTAAATCTTCACTACCTATTTATAAAAGGCTCAATTTTGTTTAACCTTAAATATCAAAAATATACGTCCGAAATCGCTGGCTATAGCTGGCGGAGACGTTAGGAATTATTAACAAGATTGTACCTACTGCTATACGAAATGATCGATTGCAAAATAAGGTCGTAGAGCCCGACTGATTGTAATCGTAATATTAGAGAACCTACAATATTAAAACTGATTATATATTGTACGTCTATGATTAAACGAAGTAATCAATTCAATTCAAGAGCGGAAGAAATTTTTTGAGCATATGCCAAAAATGTGGACGAGTTACGGTACATAAAAAAAAATTAATTAATATTTAGAGATAATGAAATAACTAAAATTTAAAAATATTATCCTATGCTTCACTAATGCAACCAGTTATTTATTTTTTCATTCATCACACCACGACTCACGTCTAGTTCTTCATTCGTACAAAAACTGAGAAAACAAACTAGCGCCGTCACTCTTCTTGCAATTGCAATTTAACATAAAACAAAAGCAGCGCTGTTTCGCTTGCCGCAGTTATAGCATTCAATCAGAAAAGCGATATCGCGCTCTTCTGTACTTAAATGGTTAAATGGCAATCAGGCTGTGCACGCTGCTTTGGCGTCTCACGTGTATGACTGGCGCAACACAGCAAAGCAGTTATAACAGCAGTATGACATTCAATAAAAAAAAAATGTATCAACTAGTGTAGTTGCTCATATACGTATTACGTGACATTATCTACTAGTGTAGTTGATCTCCTATATTTTACTCTCACAACTAAGGGAAAACGTCAATAAATTCTGATATTATTCCATTCGCAACGTTGAATATGAAACATGAATACCGAGATAATACCAAAGGTCAATTTGCGGTTTACCTTCTTAGTACCTGAATAATGTTCTCTGCATTATACCTAACGTATATGAGTTCATATTTATTAAAAAAAGGTGAGACCCCGTCGACATTTTTACTTCTTTCTAGAACTTCCTATTGACATCGGGATCGACATTACATTTACATTTGTTACAATAAGTGTTCGTTATCGAAGCCAACGTTTGTGCAGTAACATTAAATTTGATTTCGAATGTTATAAACAAATGCAAATTAAAATAAAGTCGATTACGGAGAAAGGTGACAGATGACCATGAAAATATCTGTGTATATATTTAAAGAAATATAATACTTTAATTACTTTAACGTAAATGGTGTCTTCTCTCTACTATTTTTACACCAAAGCCAGCCAATAAATAAAATTGGAGCGTCCGATTGTCATATATATCTTTATATATAACAGAGCTTTAATGTAAATGTTTATACAATTGGCAGTAGTACCTCTGTAACTAAAAGTCAATTTTTTTTTGCTGTTTCTTCTGTGTAATCAATCTCTTTCACGGTCAGAGATAAGAATTTTAATAGCATAAAAATAATTAGGGTTCCGCGCAAAAAAGCTTAAAACTATATTAAATCCGATTATGGTCAGATTTGCGGACAAACTTTGTTATGTGAACAGTCAGTTTTGTGAGTAGTCAGAATTATTCCGACGTTGATCGATTTCATCTAATGATGAGAATTTATACGTAAATCACAGTATTCGATAGATATTAATTTGTTATTTTCGTAAGTATTTTAAAGCCACTTTCAAAATATTGAATTGATATCTACATAAAAGTTTCATCGCCTATTCCTCTGATAAGTAATTATCAAGTCCAACTAGGGTACATTACAATTTCGGCATTTAGAGGCTTCCGCTTTTACGCGGTTTTTAAATTATATCAAAAATGTTTTTTTTATTATAGATACGTACACTGTCGGCCAAAAGTTTGAGACTACTTTGTACACAGGTTATAATTTGCAAAATATTTTAAATCTGCGTATGATAACGTAAC
>DWQX01002675.1:0-20728 GCA_018245475.1 Pharmacophagus antenor | reverse complement strand
AATATATATATATAAATGTAATTAATAAATAATTTAACTTACGTATATAACGTCTAATAACTTTATTTATAAAACCTGTAAACACTTTGTACAATCTAAAAATGTTTAATTAATCAAAACAATAGTATAGTTTTAACTAAAGATCCGGTCATTATTAAGCGGTAAATGCTATAGGAATAAATATATTTCCCTATATCTTCCGCATTCGAGCCAAGCGCTTTAGCAAGTCGTTTTGTAATTACCAAACAATAATTCTTGTTTCCAATGAAACCAAATTTAGCCGCACTGACAAATGTTTCCAACACCTGTCCAAGACTATCACTTGAAGTCAACGGTCTCATTATAATCTATGCTCTATTTATGAACAAAAAGTATCTATGTTACTGAATTTTGAATGTTAGATGGTTATTTAGATTGTGTGATCTTTATATACATGTTAACAATGATTTTCATAATCGACGATGAATGATAATTTAAACTTTAAATTTAAAAGTCAAAATCAGACAAAAAAGTCGACATCCAGTAACAAAATATTTTTTCTTAGTTATTGTAATATTTAAATGTTGAAATTAATTGTTTTTATAACACGAATTGAGATCTAAGCAACGACGCCTACTGGACTTTGGATAAATTAAGTTACAATAGTACTAGAAAATAATAGTAATCCTTTTGCTGTGAATGTTATTTCTTAAAGTTACAAACCAAATCAAATGAGAACAATAACAATTAGTGATTAAGTGCGGTTTCCATGCAATCATTTACATTGAAGCCGAGAAAGGATAATTACTTTACACATGATGATAATGTTAATGAATTGAGTCATTCGAAGCAACATTAATACGGCATCCCACAGAATATTCATCTCGTACCATTAAAGCACTGTTGAACGGATGTTTCTTGCATGAACTGTAATAGTAATTGAGCCTATATACTAGATGTTTGTTATAATGAGTTTCTTGCATTGGATGATGAAAGAGCAACCAATCAATGTTTATGAATTTACTAAATTTTATAATAAGAATTAAGTATATGATTATGAATCTAAGAAATTCTATCTGTGTCATCTGGCCAGTTCGTTGTAGTCTGCTTGTAGTAGAGGACAAGGAAACGTGTTCTGGATAAATGTTCACCGGAAATATTTAACATCATGCAAACTAACAAATATAAAAATTAAGAAAACTACGTATACCGTTAAAAGATACAGAATGCTCGCAGCTAGTCAAAATTAGACGATAGAGCAATTTTTTGTAAAATTTTTAATGAGGCTAAATCGAGCATAACATGCTTTTCGAATGGAAATTATGCCGAATTACTTAAATTAGCCCAAATTATCATCAAAGCTGCTTACCGCAGACGCTGCTCATCGCCAGTCGAAATGTTACCCGCGGCACTTGCCCGTTGCGTGACAGCTAAAATATAGGCCTTCAATTAGAGCGATTGAATTTATTTTTGCGTGAACATATTTTTCATTTAAACATAACTATAACAAACGTTTTCTATAATTGATTTTTTTTATCTAAACAAAAACTGTGTACGTATTTATCTGTTGGAGATAACTATATACATAAAATTAAGAGTGTTCTTGACTTTGTTGTCTGGTTCTTTTAAGAAGGGACTACATTTTTGCAACGATTCTTAGAATCGATTGACCATTGAAAAGCACTTTGAAAAATTAATAAAGTAATTTATTTTTAATTTGATTTTTAATAATATGGCTCCCGAATGGCTGAATCAAATTTGACCATTTCTAATATTTTAATGGAAAAGTCGAAAAGGTTCTTGGTTCTGTAAAAAAATGTTTGAGTTGTTTTCAAATTACATTTGTTTGGAGATTAAGTCTTGTTTAGTTCCCTTTAAATAAAAATTCAACTAAGCTAACAATGTGTATTCCTGCTAAGGCTCTTACTTATGAATTATAAATTCAGAAAACTACAATTTTTCATCTAGATCTAATTTAGGCTGTTGATAATATTGATTAAAAAATAAAACCAAAAATATATTTTATTGGAATGGATGTTTAGATTTTGCTCACAATAAACAAAACCGCAGAATAGCCAGGCCAAAGGATTTACAGTGGAATAAAAACATGTAATTTAAACCGTGACTTCGGTTTTAAATGTCGCCTACTAAATATATCCTCGAGTTGAATTTTAACTAAACAAATAATTGATTCTTTTTCTTTAATTTTATATTATGAAAGAGTTTATAAATAATAAAAAAAACTTGCTGTATTTATAAAAACGCTTACATTAATCTGGAAACAGGAAACCACTGATATAAGATACAAGCCAGTCTCCTTGTTCAATGGGTAAGCTCATAACTGTTACTTATCTAACACTTTAATACCGTACAAAATATTTTTTTACATGTGTGGTCTGAGCATTCTCTGACGGAGATTTACTTACAGACGCCGGCCGAACAGGGAGGGATTATGAACCCATCTCGGGTTTTAAACGTGAAAAAGTTTAATGTAAAGATCACTGACAAATTTGTAACAGAACAATGAATCGGATATTAAAGTATCTTCTTTCATGACACGGGCGAGTGGTCTGCCGATAAGGTATCGGATATGGTGCCGCCGAGCGATGGCGATACGATCGAAACACTTCGTCGGTCAAAAAGTACGTTTTGCAATATTTACAATAACCGTTTAGAAGAATTTCATGCTATTTATATGTATAATTTAGTAAAGTATAATAACATTAATAATAAGTGAAATTTATTAACCATTTCTTCTTCATGTATACATTACATTTGGTTGCAAATGTTTTATCCAATTATATTATAATAACACAATTAGTAAATAATTGTTAGTTTTGTAGAAAACCCCTTTTAGGGTATAGGACTATTCCAACCTTTTCCATACACTTCTACGCACAGCCACTCTTATCTAATAATTTCCAGTAGTACGTATTTATGTTGGCTGACTACTTTTTCCTTGGGCTTACTTGTCTTCTTGTCCCTCTTGGTCCATTCCACAGTATCGCTTATGTAGCCCATGTATTATCTGTGTATCTGGACAGGTATTCAGCGCACCGATTCTTTAATTTGTGAGCATATTCAGGCATCAATGATGTTCGCATTTATTATTACGTATTTGCTTCTGAATCTTTGTGTTTTTCCTTTTAGTAAAGTAAACAAACAAAATTCATTGACACCTTCATGTTATTCTCGTTTGTTGCACAAAACGGTCGCATGCTGACAGCCAGTTACATTTCTATTACAAGTCCATAAACAGTAAAGGATGTGGCGGGATCAGGTACGAGCGTAAATTGCGTGCCGTGTAGTAGTCTTAAGTCAGGTTATTGGTGCGACAGTATACTTACGTGTGCCGAACTACCAACGGTGTCCTTCGCGGGACTCTGCGCATCGCTCATCGCTTCGCTTAATGCCCTGCACTCACGCGACATCGACCGCTTGCGAACCTCTCGACGGTGTTAAATGTATCCGCCTGCTTGTATCAGGTTACTGTACCAAAGGCGTGGGCATTGACGTGTCCAACTTGTTTTGTTCTGTTCACTTGACCATCTTAAAGGTTGACTTTCTACGAGCATCGACGTGACGTCCCCGCCCGGTTGAGTTTCGTTAAACTTAGTACGAACGCCTGTCAATGTCAACTCGTCGAAGCACCCAAGCGTGCCGGAAACAGTGTTGACAACGATAAATAATATCTGTATAGATGACAAAATAAAACTGTATTTTTTGCACACCGTACAAATGATTCAGCAAAAGCAATCCCGCAGAAACCATAGAAAATTTTGTAGTTGTACTTGTTGAATAAGATATTTATTCGCACATTAAGAAACTTGTAATCATTAATTCTGAGCAAGCGGCTCCGTGAAGTCCCACTTAGTTGTCACTCGCTTGAAAAATAATTACGAAGTGTTGGGAATACGTCATGCTGAGCTGACACGGGCACTCATCGGGTTATTAAGATGTTAGACTGCGGCGCATTTAACGGGTTGTCTCTCATTGTTGGATGAACGAGATAATGCCAACAGATAATCGCAACAACCGAACTTGGGACGGAGACTCATTTAATGCTTGTCGTTTTGCATGAGTTCAACTCTGTTACAATCGTGATTATTATTTCGAAAACATTTTATACTTACTAATTGAAACGTCTTTACTTTACAATAAAAAAGTGGTGTGTTAAAAGTTTGAAGAATGCATGTAGAAATCATGTTTACTATCATATTTCGATGAGCAATTACAGTAATTTGCCATAAGCATAATATGAACAAATGACTCTTAATTATTTACAATGAAGTTATTCACATAGTTGTAGAAAATGCTAGAAAATTTCCAATGTAAATATTTTCATATTATGATACAGCGCAATTTGTTCTGTTATTGCAGGCAACGTACCATGACCACAAACGTCCCAACGTTAATATTATTTGTATGAATGAGCATAATTTTTGTGGTTTCAAGAAATTTATGTGTAATATTAAAAAATAAATTTAACTTTGTATCCGCTTACTGTAATTTTATGCTTTTTCCATCTAACATCTTGAAGTAAAAAATAGACCATATTTGTTGCCATGACCACTCTCTAATAGCCGAAAACGTTGATATTTACTTACATCACTTATTTTCAATTGCCTTTAATGTGAATTAAAATTAATAGCTCACCTTGCGTTTTAGTAAAATGGAAGTCTATTCAAATATGATGTACATATAGTATTCTAGATGAATCGTGTTGACTTTGTCTTACCAAGGTGCATTATTATTTTTTCATTATATTTCTTAGAAAGCAAATGTTTGGTAAAAAATAGAATGTTGCAGCAACATCTGGTACAACAAAAAGCAGATTCACTACTAAGTAAAAAACTTTTTTTATGAAAAATTACATAGACCTGGCACTTCGTGTGGCGATCACTACAGCCGTTTCGGCGAAAAGTGTTAGCAAACAATTTTAGTGTCTGTTTTAATGAGCACAGAATTTAAAATAAGTGTTTTAATTATCAATAACTTTCGAACAACGGTATACACGAGGAAATCAATTCATTTCTAGTTTCTTTAATATTTATTAGCAATATTAAAATTTCACGAGGGAACAAGAAAATCCAATAGCATCGTCGGCGGAGTTGTAACAATCCGCCACCATGCAGCGCCGCGATGTGAACGTGAGACCATTCTAAACGTTTTACCAACTAATATCAACTTAAAACAAGCTTTATATCAATGCTTGATAGACTCAAAATCCAAAAACTCTCTCACCGAAACGTAAATCGTCAAGCAAAGTTAAACTAAGTACTGCAGTGGAATACATATTCAGTTATTATGTTGATAAATATGTCGCAACTCTGTTAAAACCCAGGCGGCTGGGAAAATAATAACTTTAAAGATCGTTATTTATTGCATTCACTAATTTTTTACTTCTTTTTTACTTCACAAAATTTTTTGAATATCTTTAACCAGTTAAAAAAAACACGGTGACAAAATACATCTCTTTTTGATTTGGGTGTTAATTAACTATTCAACGATTTAATTAACAACTTAAGGAATTATAACAATTATATAAGTATCAGTTTATGAGATATCTAAATTATCTCTAAAAATTGTTAAACCTATAATAAAATGTAAGCTTACATTGTTGATGGTTAGTCAAAATTCTATTATACGTGTAAATATGACTATGTATGTTACAATGAAATAGAATTCTCCGCTTACTTAAGAAGCGCTTACAGCGAGATCGAAATATAATCCACATTGTTACGAAGAAACTTTTATTCCGTTCTTTTTGCATAATTTTATTGGGAATTCGTCATAGGATATGTAAGCAAGAATATTATTAACTTTTTGCTCAAAATTAAATTGTATCGTTACTGATTAAGAACTTTTATTATTTATAAAATTCTCTAATTTAACTTAAAGAAATGTTAACCTAAGAAGTGGTTTTTTTCTAATTATACAAAAGGAAACTTTTTAATCAGTTTTAAGCATACACTTCACCTAAATTTCACATGATGTTAATTGATAGGCCATAGATAGTGAAGCCTGCCCGCCAACAATACTGTTAATTCTACCATGTATGACTGCTGCGACACAGTAATGCTGTTAGTCGGCAGGTTGACGTTGAAGGTGGTAGCTAACCACTCGGATACGAAAAATTCTGACCATCATCTAAACTTCACTATCCATGTGACCTGGGAGTCAAACTGATTCTGATTGATGGGATTCTGAGACCTACATGTTCCGAAACAAACGGAAAACCACTGCGCCACGAAGGAATTGGTCTAATAAGTATACAAAGTAGACACTAATTTATATGCTGTACAGTGGAGTGTAACCCTATTATTTGGTACTAAAATTTGATATAGTTTTTTTTCTTTTCGTATCAAAAGAAAGAGAAAATTATATTTATTAGTTGTTATTTTTTAAGAAGTAAACTTATATTATTGTCATGTTTTAATAATGGATATATTTACAAGAAAATAATAGTGCGTTGAGTGTTTCTATAGATATTAACGCAACATGAATTTATCAACACATATTAATGTTCTTTTTTATTTTTACTGATATTCACTAATATTAGAGAAATAAAAAAATATTGTTAATGGTAATAAGCGAGTAAGTAGTAATTAGTATGTACGTAAAATGTAACGAGTGTTTTATATTTCAATTATCATCAGGTAAAGAATGGAAAGTAATTACAGAAAATAATAAAAAACAATTTTTTTCTTCTCCTCCTCTGATATTCTTATTTAGGGAATTACTTCTTTTAATTTATTTTTATCTTTATTTCTTTATCTAACTTGGGTAATTCTCTACGTAGGACAGTCACGTTAATAACGAAACCAAAAAACTAAACAAATAGTAAATGAATAAATAATTTATACATAAAGTTGTTTATTTCAGACAATTGTACCCTAACTACGAATGAGAATAAATTTATGTGGATCTTTGTAAAAGCAAAAAGTACTTGCTGCTCTGTCACCGCAAGTATTTTCCGCCCTTCGAAAACAAAACGAAATACATCGAAACGTGGAAGTCACTTACGAAGATAAACACGACACCGTCCTAACCCACACTATAAGCAGGTAAAGGACGCATTACATCTAAATTTTACAGTACGACCGGCTTTCACAAACAAATTCTACCTATTCGCGGAACAATTTCACGCTCTATTTTACTCCTACGTATTTTCACAATTGAAAATCGTCCGTAAAAGCGTCAAGGCTTTTGTACGTTGAATTTTTATAACCTACTATTTTAGTTTTACTTGTGATAAACGATGCCAATTCTTTATTATAATTTCTCTTTTGTTGTCACGCCCACATATAAAGTGTATTTTAAAACGTATTTCCCATATTCACTCTACTAAACAAATGTGTTTGAGTTTAAAGAGCATCTTTTGTACTTTATCAATTTAACAATTCAGTAAGAATCTTAATAACATAAGATTATAAAAATGATTCGAAGAAAATGTAGTTGTTAAAAAATAACAACATCGAACAATTTGTTCAAGCGAAACGATAGATATCGCTCAAGAAAAATGAATTATTTATAACAGACCGAACAAACTAAACTAACTGAAAGAAACAAACTTCTTTGCGTCGAAGAGACGTTGAGTTTCACTAACAAGCTTAAGACGTCACTTGCAAATTGTAACTGTCAGCTTTATTATTTTTTTTAAAAGAACAAAGCGCACAAAGTTGCAGAAACAAAGTGCGTTAATTATCCCTCCAGCTCTTCTAGATATATTTGGGTTCGTCATATAGCGGAGTACCCGGGTAGATGTACTCTGCAGGACGCCACAACACAACTAAGTGATTTTATTTGTGTCCACATTCCAATGTGTATCAAATTACGCGGACTCGCGACCAGCTGCTTGATCGATAGTCAAAGGTGCTGCTAAAAGCACAACATGAACTAAAATAATTATCCGTGTTGGAAAGAAATAACAAAGCAGTGCGATGTAAAGATTAAACAATATCTTACGCTTACATTTTTTTATAAGGCGTTCTTACGTTGAAATGGTATTAATATTGTATCTGTCGCAGCAAAACTCAGTCCTTTTATGATTTACAATTCATAAAGTGAAAAAAAACGTGTTTTATAATTAAAATTGTGATACTTTTTTATATATCGTAAAAATGATATTAATAAAAATCCGGTAAAGTTTTATCTTCCTGATCAGAGGAGAAACGAGCATAAAGAGTATTACACCGACGTTTAATCTATCATTGATAATTGATTTTCAAAATTTCAAAAACGTATATTTTAATTATAATAGCCTAAATATAAATTGTATTTAACAATAATAAAATATAATAACTAGAATGTTTCGCGTGTGCTAAAATAAGTCATCTAAAGCTGTAGTTGTTTGTGTACCGTCTTGCCTTCCTTTATGCAAATCTAGAAGCGACGCGGCGTGTAAACCTTATCCAGGAGTGTCACTCTCAGCTGCGGAATCGATTTGGAAGTTTATTCAGGCTGACAACGCGTGAAGCAAACCCGAGCTTCAAGTTTATTCCATTTTATCAATATGTAGATAAGATTGCCCGCCCTGCTCAGATTTGTTCTATGTAATAACATAACCTCATGTTTATTTAAATAAATATTCATTTTTATTTGATTCTATTGTATAAACGTCATATTAAATAAAATTAATGGACTTTCAAACTACATCCTTCTGAGCAACATGTTCGATGACAACGTATGCAAGTTTTTGTGATCAATATTAATGATTGCCTACAAAAATTCCTTTTTGGATGTCATCCCTTAACCACTATCGAAAATTTTCCATGTTTTAAGCAAGTTTTTATATTTTGCATTATTAAGTACTCGAATGTCCAAAACAAATGTCACGTATTAAACATAAAAGTTGCTTTTGTTCATCAGAGCTATTTTGATTATAAATATTTATAACAGCGTAAAGTTTAGTTAATGATAAAAGTTGAAAGCTTTAAATCAGAATAAATAAAAATCACTCTTTAACATTGATGAATAAATTACGTAAAATATTCAAAAACTACATACATGGATTGCAGCTTATGATCAAATGTAACGGTGTGGAAAGTAGTAATGTCTCAACTTTCAAACAGTTTTCGGAGAATTGAGTGCAAATGCTTGTATCGGAATCGATAAACTTTAAATATGCTTAAACATAACCTTTTATAATACTGCAAAACTACCGCATAGCAATATCACAAGTGTTATTCTGTTTCAGGGTGTTTTAGTAAAACTGATTTCACAGTTATTATGCACTAAATAACTAGCTTCACAACAACTTAAAGTCTGCATAAAAAGTAAATTTTGCGTTTACAACAATATTATTAACCAATTAAATGTTTTTGAAGACTATATCCGTCATAAAATAATACGATCCACCAATGACACATTATTCAACAGATTTAATGCCATTAACAGGTAATTTAAAGGATATTACATTAAGTATACACGATTAAATTTTTTATTGCAGTGAATAGTTCAAAAGTTTGGTCGTTCATTTTTTAGGATTTTTATAATTAAGATTAAAGAATAAAAAATTGTGAATTATAACGCCACTGTTAACTGGTTAAATATTCAAAAAATAACCATTCCCTACTTTATCGCATCCTTTCTATGGTACTCCCCAAACAAACTTCCACTTTTGACTTGTAATATGCCTGCGTTCGTCCTCGTTACACGCTTCGTTCACTGGCTTGGGTGGGCCTCATTTCATTAACGACTTTTGAATTATCGAGAATTCGTCGTTAAAGCTGTCGATAGTTTTTAATTGAAGAGTGTGGTTACAAATTTTATTACGACTAATGCAATGCAGATATTTTAAAAATTTCCAATTTCGAACTTGTTGAAATTTAATGTTTCTGAGTACCGGTACTAGTATACTAGTACTAGTATACTATACGGCAGGGTAAATAAACGGCTCAGATAAAGGAAAAGGATCACCGTCGCGCATAGACAGACACAACATGAAGGGAGACGGAAATGTGTTGCCGAAAAAGTACTGCTAAATAGAGTAATTTACTAATAATGTATCATGTAGGTGTGTTAAATTTTAGTTAGTTTATGCTAGGTATAACGTACAAAACTTACATTTAATAATAAGTGATTATCGACGTCCACTCTAGACTCTAGATGCGACTAATGTTAGTCGCTTTTAGTCTTATTGACTACTATTATGTCTTCCACGGTCTTAAGGATTTATGGACGAAGGCTTGCACGTAAATCTCTGGTCCGATGATGGATTAAATGTTATAGTACTCCTGTTCTAAAAATACCTAAATCATATAGCGAACATTTTAAATCTACTATTTGTGACATATTTCTTAATGAAATTGTTTATAACAAATTATAATTGATATAACAAGTGGACAAATAACAGACGTTCCGGCGTTCCTAGCGATTCAATTTTAATAATGAGATATTCGGCTTTCTTAATTTAGATGTAAAATAAGAAGCTTACCAAGATTATATTTTTTATCTTCGTTTTTTAATACACTATCATTAACAAACATTAAGCATGATTATGACTATTAGCTTCAAATTTTTTTTATTTATAAAATTTAAGAATAATTATAAATTATCAAATTTAGGAATAACATCAAAATTTCGTGTCATGTTCTGTTCTATGTTAGTTTATGCAACGTCACAATAAATGGCAAGAGGAGCTATGACTGTTTGAGTCTCATACGTGACACGTGCGTCTACAAAGCTTCCCCCATCCCCCATAAGCCTTTTAGGTTGTTTCTGATTGGCGGAGCAATGGCGGCATTCTTTCTGTATAGGGTTTCAGTAAGCAATGTTTGAGTTTTAGTATTGTTTCTATAGTACGGAACACAAATTCTATGTCGATGTCAGAATACGAAATAGTGCTGCTGAATTTTAAAAGACATTTTTTTGCAAATATTTCACAAATTCTTTCTTTATGTTATATAGCTTATATTTCAGCTTAACATTTATAAGATCAAAGAGTAGATAATTATTTCATTAATTAAGTTAAGTAAGAGTACTACAAGTATATGTATCTATGTACATGAATGAATATGTTCAACGCTCCTTAAGTGGCTCCACCTGGCGTCAGAAACACATTTATAACCGGAGCGAAGAACAAGAACAATAAACATCGGTCTTGTAGTTCGTATCTTTGGAAAAGTTCGCAACCTTATAGCCAATTGACATCCAGACACGAATACCGCATTGGGTCGTGATCGAAAGAAAGAAAGATCCTCGTTATTTGCGAGCCGGCGTTGGGCCATAAACGTTATCACTAACTAGCGATCGGGGCAGATCGATCCCTTGATTCGCCCCGCGAAATTAAGGAAATCGCTCATGGGGATATTATTCTCGGCGTAACTGATAACATCTGCTCTGGATATAGTAGATTTTCGTTGTATTTTTGCGAGTTTTTCTTATGTGCAACTTTTCCCTCCTAGTTTTCCTGAAACGCGTGATTTAATGTTTCAATTGGTGTTTTTTGTACTTTCCGTCGCTATTAAAAGTTTTACGGGTACTTCGACTCCTATTTATTTAAACGATGTTATCAATTTTTGTACTTAAGTCGTGACCGTATGATCCTTTTTCGAAAGATAACTTTTACCTCGTCAGTTTTTTTTGGATGCGCGAACAAATTGCCTCAACCTTTAAAAAATACCATTACGGATGGTTATAGTTTTGACAGGTTTGGTTCTGGGTGGTCCTTAATTACTCTCTGTCGTCTTTCTACGGTGACAAATCAGAGCACTTCAAGGAAATAAAGCTTTCAATTTTATCAGTGACCTATTACATTTTCATAATTCTTTTATGTGTAATATTTAACGTTAGTCGGAACAAAACAGTTTGATTTTCTTATCAATCAATTTGTAATGGTCCACTTACTTCTTAATATTTACTTATTCTCATCATCATTATGATTTAGCCGACATTAGTATGCTCCTGGAAATTTTGACTAAAACACCATATAAAATAATCTCTATACCTTTTTACAATTAGTGAGGTAATTCTGCTACGAATAATTCAAAATTAACTCATATATTTTATATGCTTTATGTCATAATTATTAGAAATTATTTTTCAAGCTCATCTATTGCACTAAATAGTAATATCCTTTTTTTAAATATTGTTCAAATTCTTTTGTATACCCTTGGGCTTTGGTTTTTTAAAAATAATGATAACATTTAAGAGCAAGCATTATTGATTAATTTAAACTTTTTTCGAATTTCTTGATATACCAAAAGAGAAGTTTAAAATTTAGTGTGTAAGACGCAACCGCAGGATAATCTGTTTTTTTTTTGTTTTTAACGTGGTTTTACTGTATTTTAAATTTGACATGAGAAATTTTTGTTAACCAAATAATTTGTGATCTTATGTAATATACAACATTAAATATCGTAACAAATTATTACAAAAACTTTAACTAGTAATACACTCTTATGTATTGAAGCAACTGGAGACTATTCTAGAATACAAACTAGATTGTCGACTTTATATTTTTAACTCTATAAACGTTACACTCATGACTAAACTGTAATATACTCTTGTCGTTGGATGGAAAGTTAATGAATCATATATTGAAGATCGTATGGGTGTCTTCTACTATCATATCACCGTTCGTACGCGCCGCCAACAATTATTTTCGTCCGATGACATTAGGACACCAAGGGGTGAACTCTTCGACGTACAGATACCGATCGTGACTTTAATTGTATGTGGCGCTAACGTAACATTTCATCTACAAGTGTTATTAAGCTGGGCTTACATCGTGCTAATATTATTTATGTCTGCTCTATTATAATTATATTTACGGCATTTTTTATTTTATTGAATAAATATATTTATTTGTTTAATTCGATAGCTGATTAATATTGAGTTTTTTGGACCCGAATGGCTCACTACTACCTTCAGTGTTAATCTGCCGTAAGTGCGTTTCGGCAACCACGCGTGTGGGAACCAGAGTATTCTGGTCGAACACGCTTTCTATTAACATCCTGCGTAATTTAAGACAAGTGTTAGCATACTTCTGACAAAAATAAATTATTCAGGCGATTGTTGGTCTATGATCCTAATACTAGTTTTATTTTCATGAGTCTAGAACAATTACACGGGGAAATCGTATATTATAATAGTTTTTTTTTATTAAAATTTATAATGAAACTAACATCGTTACAATACTGACAATGATTCTAATAAACAATTGTTGAGTCGACAATCATCCTACTGAATAAAGGGACGGTAATCGCTAAATCAACGAAAAAAAAAACATTTCAAATATATATGAATAAGAAAACATCTCTTTGCAAATTATCTTAGATACATATCATGGTCTCTTATGACGAAGAAAATGTCTGGAGGTCTCTTATCGCTTCAATCTTTACAATAAATTTAAATAATTTACTTATGCGAATTTAAAAACATAAGATGTTTACTTTTTTCGTAAATTTACCCAACATTTATAAAGATGCATTTTTATGCCAGAGATAAAATATCTTAATACGTAAATTAAAAAAGAATACTAATCCATGTTTTTTTCTTCTAATTGTATTTTGTTTTTCACTACTAAGACGGCAGGACTTCAAAGAACTTTTAATAACTTATAGCAGTGTTATAGATAGATATCTCTCTATAGCAATGAATATTAAATTTTGATATTTTAAAAACTATTTTGTGCTTATAAGATTCATATAATAATTTAACGTTGTGATAAAAAAAATGATTACTTCAAAAATACAACTGCACCATTGAAACTGGAATGCTGTAATGACTGTCTCCGTGGTGCAATGGTTTACCAGGTGTCTTGTAACACAATCTGGATGGTGGCAGGGTTATTTCGTACTTGTCTCAGTAGCTACCGCCCTCAATGTCAACGTTTCGGTATAACAGCGTTGCTATGATCCGGCAGTCATATATATGAGAACCAAAGTATTGTGGTCGAGCATGTTTTTCCTCGTACGCCCTCATTGTCCTTTAACGTCATCTGAAATCGAAGTGAAGTGTTAGCCATTACTGATAAAAAAAAACTACTATGAGTTGGTAATAAGCACAGCAATAACACATATTTACCCTCCTCTAAGAAAAATCCTGCCGCCAATAAATATCACAATGGCTATAAAAATCTAAGAACTAGTTATTAGAGAAATTCTTTTTAATTCCTCCCCCGTGCTCACCTCCCGCCTCTAACATAATTCAATCCTTTACCCGTTGAATGAAGATAAATGTTACTTAATGTATATAAAGTTTTCCTAACAACAGTTTTACTGCCTACAGTCACGGGTGATTTAACGGAGGAAGTTATTGAAAAGAGGGTGCAGCGTCGTTATCAAATCAATTTAGATTGTCATTAAAGTTGTTCATTATACTTTAAATTGTTTCTAGGAAATGAATAACACATTATAATGATTCTGACGAGGTCTATAAACTTTTAGATGGGAAAACCAGCGATTACTATCAAGTTATTACGTGTCATAAATACTATCCTTGTTTACAATCTTAAATTAGATAATTGGATAATTTGTGCAAATAAAAACCAATAACTAATAGTTATTCATTATTCATTGAAATTTATCGTTAAGGATATCATAGTTTTATTTTTTAATACTACTAATTTCGCTTCGACTGTTTAATTTAAGAAACAAACATTGAGAATCGAAAAGGATGTAAATAACAATATATATTAACAAAACAATGTATGTTATTTGGTGAACGAATAACGAAAACATTGCAGTGCTTAAAAACTGGGCCTACCATATTTGTTCTCATATAAACCTGACGCGCATCTCGCTTCTAATTTGGGCCAAGTTGATTTCGTCGTTTTCTCATTATACAGAATACCCGGGTGGCCGTCGCTTGACAAGAGGAAATTGTCCTCGGGGATAAATAAAATTTGACTGAGTCGAAATTGTCCCATATTAATATTGTTTATGACTCGCGCTTGCTATTATGTGCGACTGTATTTCTTAGAACTTTACGTATGATATTTGTGGATAACGTTTATTTTAGTTGCTCTACCGCAAGCTGTTTAATTAACGATATATCTCAAAAGTCACTTGAAAGACGAAACATGTGTACTTAACATCAACATATATACAACTGGCCGTCTTCTACCATGAACAATTTTAATATCATCTGGAAATATAAATACTTCCAAAATTAAAAGTATCAATGTTAAATTAAATATATAAATTATTAAACATCAATACTTTTGTTTGTAAATTTACGACTATGAACCAAACTAAATGCATGTAATATGTGAATTGTTTAAGGTTTTAATAATCCGATATCGAGATAAAATTGTCAAAATATAATTTATGTTTTTTAATTAACCCTTCCGCGTGTTGTGTCGTATATATATGTTTTTCATCTCCACTGGGAAGCACCGTACACGTACTTCATTGTAAAATATGAACATTAACAAGAAACCGTAAAGATTGCCTAGATCGCATAGATCGTATTTCAGTTGATTGTTGTATGTTGAATGTTATACGTTCCCATGGTAACTGAAACTTTTAACTTCCATGCGGGAAGATTGATACGCTTATAATACTTTCCTCACTTTTAGTATGACAATCTACACATGTTTTTAAAGAATTACTCCCGATTTCGTCTCGCCAAATACATTTAAAACCACGTGACACATTTAAATGTTCACGATTTAAATAAAAAATTAAAATGAAACTCGAACGCGGCGTGTGCACCGCGACGCGACGGGCGGACGTGGCAGTAATTACCCCGTCCCTCCCCCAACAAATTGGACCACTTATTTATGGTTAATGAAATTCAGATTTTATAATAACGACCCAAGTTTAACGCACTCGTTTACGCGTTTGTTCTACAAGTCCATTAATGTTTTGGAAAAACAGGTTCCAACGTGCCGATATGATACATCCATTTTGGTTCATTATTTTTACCATATACGTGTTATATTAACGATTCTTATTTTTTAATTTGTTACATAATAAAAAAAGCGGCAAATTTGAGAAATGATTCATTTCGGAACGTAATAACTCTAAGATTTTATATTAATCCAGTCATATATAAAATGTTGTCAAAAGAATAGGTGAAAATTTACTGTTCATATTTTCCCACCTATACAACTTAATTGTTTTTACACGACCATATTCGTTGTATACCTTTCACAACAAAAAGGAATCATCAAAATGCGACCAAACCAAATGGTCATACATACATAAAATAGGAATAAATACACGTACGCATTCAGTGAACAACTTCCTTGTTGTTGGTTAAAACTTAGTTTATATATTGTATTTATTATGTTCGTATATTTTACATTCATCTGCTTTTTCTTTCATAAAAAGAAGAAGTTAGATGGGATCTTTCCTGATTATATACACAAGTGACGAGTTATGGTTAAAACCAGTTATAGTTCTTTGAAAATAGTGCGTCCTTCCCAAAAATTGCAAGAAGAAATTCCACTCATAAATATATTTTTTTCTATTAACTCACTAAATGTACAATACATTATATAAACTATAAACAAGTATCGATTGGCGCCGTAACGGAATGGACGGTGCGAAAGCAGTTAGTGACATAATTAAATCGAAGATTTTCATCAGAATACCAAGTGACTTCACCCGTTTGAATTGAAGGAGGGTATGGATTTTACCTTCGAAAAGTTCCATCCGAAAGGTAATTAAGATGAATTTTATTTTAACGACCACAATACGTCATTACGCGTTGAGGTCCCTGACAGCCCTCCGTTTACTTTAATTACCACCCGCACCACTAACTTTCACAGCAAATTATGAACATCAAGTTCACTCGGTATCTAATTCTTTAGCACAATAGACACTGTTACATTACAACAAAAGAATATGTTAAATTTTGTCTTTGTCCCGACTCGCTGGAGCGGAAGATTATAATTATATTTGAAAAGAAAAAAAAATTAGACCAAACTCTCATGATAATATCAGTAACAACAGACCTGTTAGTTACAAATTCATCATCTTGCTTTGTTCTTACATTTAAATTATTATTTGAATATTATGTTAGGTTATCTGAATGTTTTAGATTGCATCGGATAGGATAACTTTTTTTTTTATCTATTTTAAAGAAACAATGATACTATGATGTTTTATGCAACTATCATTTTGAAAAAAACTATTTTGTCAACATCAGTTGACGTCATTTGGTATTTACTAAAAGTTTTGTCCATTTATAGTGAAAACTATGCTAGGCATTAATAAAGAAATTTAAAATTATTATTATGTTGAGTACAGTGATTAAAACAATTAACATCAATTTTTCCATTGAATAAAGATTAAGTAGAGCTCCATGGATGAGGCCTATTTTCTCTTATTATTATTATTATAGAATTAAAACTTTTTCAAAAGAAACTTCAGTGAAGGACGTATGCTCCACGTGGCCGAGGACGTGTGAATGAGCGCTTTAGCTAGTAAAATAACTATAACTTACTGCAAATAAGTACTCTATAGTTTATATGGTATATAGATATCAACTTGTATTGTGGGACGGATGTAATATGATGTACTGACGACCAATTATTTATAGCAGCACATTGTTATTAACAAAGTTTATTTTTTTATAACTAATCAAATATTCTGCTCATTATAAAGAAAATGTTCAATTCAGTTTATACTGCTTAATGTTATTAAAAGGCTTCTTTTTGAAGTACATAAAAAATAATGATAAGTAACTATGAGTATGATCTCAAGATAGATGTACATAAGTAGATATTTTTAAATAACGACTTTAATACATATATTAACAATCAGTCACAGAACATATACTAATGTTCATCACATGATTGTTTATTCTCAACGGGAATTAAACCTACGATCCCTCGTGTAGGAGGCGGGATTACTATCATTACACCTACCAGACAGTCAATACAATTAGAAAGAAACATTTTTAATATATTGTATAATAACAAAGAATACATTAATTACAAATGCTTTTTTTTCCAAGTTATTATCACTTAATACTTACGACTACATTAACTTGGTTTATATACTAGAATAACATTATTTATAGTCGTAGTCGTTTATTGCTACTTGTAAGATCTTACCGCACTAAGCCAAGGACTAATGATTTGTGTGATAAACATGCTGGTATAACTTTCGTCCTGACATATTCCCTCTCGAAAATACTTTTTTATTTGCTATCGTCCGTTATAATAAATGGACGTGTTTTTCCTTTCGTATAGTGAAAAGCCATGTCTCCTTAATTAAAGCAACAACAATGAATGTAACACGTGAGTCAGTCTGCGGGTCAGGTGCGTGCGAACATACTCCTGATAAAACCTAACATCCATTGAAACGTGAACCGTGACTATTCATAACCTTATTCTGTTAGGGATCCGACGTAAAGTTGAATACATTTACGTAAATTAAGACATTGTTAACATTAAAATGTTGTCTAATCAAAATAAAAATTGGTCGCAAAACAACTATCGTGTTAACCACTGTGCAAAATTTCTAACTATATATTTCAATTTTGCAACAATTTCATACAACTTTATAACCGAATAGCAATATTTTAAAATTATATTATAATATTATTGTTTATAATATTCATATAATAGTCATTATTATTTGATTTATTTTAAATTTTATTACATGTTTTAAATTTTAAAATTAATTAGGAAAAATCAATGTTAAGCAATACCTAAGTTCATCAACACTCTAAATAGCGACAATTTGAAGCAGATATTTATGAGTTTAATTGAAGAAAAGAACAACATGTACATATGCCTTATATTATGTATCAACTAACATGACATTAATAAATGTAAAGGCTTTAAATTGACCATTAAGAAGTATTTTATTACATAAAAGGAAAAAAAAATAAGAAACACAAAGTTAAATTGGAATAGAAACGAAACCAAGGGATTTAACCAAATGAAAAAGAAAGGTGCGCGGGGAGATGGTAGCGCTCTGGCCTGAGCTTATCTCGCCCGCCACCGTTCGCCAGCCGTTATTCAATAAAACGTCGCCTGAGTGCCGTTTGGATTCGCCTTTATTTCAGAACATTAGTCCGAAAATCCTCCGCGGCAATCGGAACAAGAAATACGTTGAATTGAACGAGCTAAAACGTCCAGCAGGCTATAGCATAAGGCAGACGTTTCACTTCCTATTTTATTGCGCGGACCGACTATAATTATTTAACACACCATTAAACACACGTATTGTAATCTTTAAGGTATAAGTTCAGTTTTATTGCAAAGAAAATTACTTGAATTATGCGACCGATGTATAAAGAAATGTTAATTCACGTAAAATATTAAATTAATAGTAAAATTATAATACACGAGTTTCTATGACGTTTCATATCCGATAACGTCGCGACCACTATTTGGAAGTCAATTAGGTTTTTATTAATTTTGAGTGTACCTTTATTTTTACAGGTTTTGCCGCGTATTATATTAACTTGTGTTATGATTCATTTTCTAGTTTATTACTTTAATTGTTCTTAAAAAGTGTCGTAAATTTATTTTTACATAAGTCTTCTTACATGTTAAGGCGCTTTCAATTTATAATCGTTTCGTGTAGTTTAGGGGCTACCATTGTTACACACGTTTTCAGTTTATTAGGTATCAAAGGTCTTATTGACGTCTCATAACGTGTAGTAGGAAAGCGATTCTTTCTCCAGATTTTAATGTCTAATTGTAGTATTCTGAAATGTACACAGCAAAATTTCGAATAGGTAATCGATGAATGTCTATAATTGTTAAAAAATTTATATTTGTGTTTACAATTATAAAATAAATACTTTAAATTTTGGAACAGTATTAATAAAGACATTTCGGGGTCATTCCGTCATTAGTGATCGTTACGCTTGGATCCTTTAATTTAGCCGCTCCTACTTCCTTTGATCACGGGGAATGAATAAAACGAATTATTTCTACAAGGTTCGCCGGGATCCGAGTAATATCTAATGATGAGACACATAATCCGTACTCGATCTCTTCTCCGCTTATTGAGACGGAATTTTCGATTAGATGTGATTGATTGAAACGACTTGTCTTCGAGAGATGCGCATTTTATGACCAGTTCCTCTTCAACTAATGTAGTAAAACTAAAAACAACGTATTGTATGGGGACTTTTAGATCCTCAGACTGCTTTTAGTTGGGAATGCAATTAAAACAATTCTCAAAACGACTGTTCAATTTCTTTATTTTATGTGTTGATTCATGCCTTAATCTACATTATCCCATGACTCAAGCTATTTACGATTAATTAAAATTAAATTGACTGTTTTAATTGCTCTTATAAAAAAGCACTAGGAAAATGTATTCACATATGTCATATAATTACCCTCCGGCGACACCACGTTGGTGTCATTGGAAAACTATATGCAATATGACAACTATCTTAAGAAATTGACTATGAAGTTATTATACCTTTATGAATTATATTTAAATATTATAGAGAAGTCGACGGGAACGAACGAGTAATTCTTAACTTAATCCTCCAAACAAAAAATCTTCATTATATGAGTATGTGCGGACGTCAAAGTGTTGAAATATTCTAGCAATCAGTGAATAATTGAAATAAGTATATTTTTTCAGATATGGGTTAACACTTGACCTCGATTTCATCTTTTTTTTATACAAAGAGTTTTCAAACGAGCGAGGCGTTCACCTGATGGAAAGTGATCACTGTCGCCGATAGTCGCAACACTCAGGGAGGCGCAACTGCATTCCGTACCTTCAAGGAAGGAATAGGCTCTTCTTGAAGGTCCCTAAGTGGTATAGGTCCGAAAATACCCATGGCGACAACTGATTCCACAGGATGGTTGCAC
>DWQX01002674.1:0-20730 GCA_018245475.1 Pharmacophagus antenor | reverse complement strand
TACATTGTAATTAATATATAATAGTGGAAGTTAAAACTATAAATCCCCTTTACAAACACGCACGGAGGTTAGTTCGAAGTTTGGCCTAGTTAATGTTAAAATGGAGAATCGTAGAATGTTCAAATGATGCCAAAAGTTTGTTACATTAAAATTAAAAAAAAATAAAAAACAGTTTTCCACAAAACGATAAACCAAACATTAATAGAAATTGAAGGAAATATCTACTGTAAGTAACACTTACATAATCAATCTATCGTATTTTCAATTATTTTTGGCAATAATTTTAAAAAAACATTTCTTCATAATAAATGTTATTTATATCTATTGTCATATATATCTAAAGTAAAAAAGGAATTTGACTTCATTAAAAAAGTTCATACATAAAATTAACAAAAAAATAATATGTAGCATGTATAATAAAATTCTCATTTCTTAAATTCGTTCGATCTGTCAATAAGAAATCCAAGACTTTCATGATTGAGACGATATTGACAGAATATTTTTAAGTGAAACAACTAAGCTTGAAAAAGAAAGAGAAGAAATCATTAATTAAATTTCGATTCCGGAATTGATATCTGTTAGACTAATTTATTTAATCTGTGAGTATTTATAAATTTGACAATTTTTTCTTCATCAGTATTATTGTGCTATTATTTCAAGCGTAGGTAGATTATAATAGATTCATTGTAAATGTTCAATCTTTGTAAACAGAAGCGTTATTTATGATAAATAGCGCTTATTCTCCTTTGGAACTCCTACACAAAGGACCGCAGCAGTTTCGGGTTTGAACGCTCGCCATTAATCATTCTTGCAATTCACAAAAGCCTCGACAGGTGAAGCTAAATTACGATTCGAACCAGAGAAATTTCTTTTTTTTTCTTCATAAGCGATTGCTTATGACTATGTGCTTTCAAAAATACTTTTTCTTTTCAAAGTTCTATTCTCACCATCTTGATTATTGGCAATCTTTCAATGATCGTTTTAAGCGAGATTTTATTGCGCGCAACCGCTCTGTGAAAGGAGTGGTCGCCAACGTCATTTTCGGACCGATACTTAGGAGACTTCAAGTGAAAAGCCTACTTCTTCCTTAATACGATAAGAACCGCACACGAGATTTCTCGTATTACGCTCGCCGTCTGTTATGCACAGTTGTTTTTTTTTTTGTTTATACGACTTTACTATTACTGTAACTGTGTACTGTGTATTTACTATGTTACTGTAATAAGTAAAAGACATATATTTTCTAAATTCAAGAGTTTTACAAATCTTGCGTCGTGAGTAATAAAGGTGTGATGATTTCAAACGTATAAGCTTTTCCAGAAATGTGCGACTCCCCTAGTGTTGCGACTGTGTATGAGCGAATACGATCACTACCCTTCGGGTGAACCGCTCGCCCATTATGCTGCTCTTCGTATAAAAAAATAATTTATAAAACAATGTATATAGGATAGTAAGCAATTGGAAAGTGTACGCAATTGATTTATATTTGATAAGCTTCTAATAAAACGTATAGATAATAAAATAATAATGAAGTAGGCATAGATAGCACTCATTAATATTATTCATAACTAATAATCATAGCATATTAATAACTCTCTTATTAAAAAGACTAAATTATTATTATGTCTTATAATTATACAGACATAACTACACGAGGAACAATAAACCCACAGAGTACAAGAGAAAGGATGACAGATATTTACATTTACTTTTACATTATATTTTTGCGAATTTTTACTCTTCCTGTGGCGAGAGTGAAAAAGAAATTGAATCTTTGAAATAGGAACGGCCATTTGTAATTTTATCGCATGTCATAACAGTACTTGAAGAAATAAGAACCGATTTATCTTTTCCTTTCATACGTCACCCGTGCGGAAATTGGCTAGAGCATGCCATCTTGCAAATCTCCGGAAGCGTCAAAAAAATAAATAAAACCTTTTTAGTGATGGCATTGTTGGACTTTTGAAATTCGAACCCAACGTATCAGTTTGTATAGCAGATGTTTTGTATAACAAACGAGACTATGTGTAATGCAAGTTATTGAATTTTACTTTGAAGTTAAGATTGATTTTCGCATACTTTTTTAGTAGACGTACTTTCTCTTTTGCATCATTTCAAAAGCCATTATAGTGTATAACAAAGTGACGCCTATTCTTTTTACCAAACATTGAGGAAAATCATCAGTTTCGGTTCTAAGATGAATTGTTAATGGTATATAAAGTAATGGCTGGAATTGTTTATTGTTATTTAAAAATTGTTCTCATTGTGTAACTGTCAATAAAATAATGATTAGTTTTGTAGCATGAAAAACATTATTACGTAATCACAATAATGAATACACAACAATGTTACCTCTGTTGTTTATTACAGATGTATATGTTATACAGTACAAACTTTCTAACTACCGAACGAAATACGCAAGCCTGTGAAATATAAGAATGGAGTAATAAATCATCAGAACTACAAAATGCTACATGCACGTTACTGTCATTTCTTTATATCCTCTGACAGGCGCTATTTGGTTTTGAATTATCATACAAATTTTCGACTAATAGAGATATACTTGTGTTTAGATTGAGTTTCTTATCTAAGAGTTAGAAATATATGTATTTTTTATTACTTTTAAGACATGATAGAGTATGAATGAATGCTTCTAATTTATGAAAACAAGCAGTTTATTATTGAAGATAGTTTTTATTTCACAAAATGCATCTTCGCCGATCGTTTCTATCACATTTAACTTTCTCGTAATTTTTTTTAGTATACCTCATGTTTTTAAGCTAGGCGATTATTTTGTTAATCTTGGAGGAAGCAGCACGAAACGATGTTCATATTCAAGGTCACCTTCCTTTAATTTTTCTCCTGCGTGTCAGTGATCATCATAGATGAATCTTTTAGTTTAAAAATATGTGGTCGATATTTCATTTCCATTTGATACGAATATATGAAACTGTACCCATTAGCGATTTATATTGGTAAACTATGTGCTTAGACAATACGTTATGACGTCATTTTTTCAATCTCTAATAGAATTCGATAATTCTGCTTTTGATAAATTAAAGAATGTCGCCGTTGCATAATCTAGTTTTAAACGGTCGAGCGATGTGGACAAGACGCGTATGGGTCCCACTAGAACAGCATACCGTTCTCGGCCAGAATGCAACGAGATGCGTGTTGCGCCACGGATGCTAATTGCGTTGCGCTTTCACCGCTGCGAATCTCGACTCTTGCGACAGGCGAACATTTTTTTCCGAGGACACTGAACATCGGCAACTGACGCAACGCGATCCGAGCGTGAGAAAAGCAGCGATGTAAGTACGCGTAATTGTTAAATACGAATTCATTGGATGCATAATTGAATCAACAGATTATATATATTTTTTATTCTTTATAAATTGTATTTGCGCAAACTGTTCACACTATCGTGTCCCTTGCTGATTTTATTTGGTTAAGTAATCACCGCAGCGACCATTTAATTAAGCGAGCAATAATGTACAGACGTTGTTGTAAATTTTTAATTTCTTCAGTTCTTTTTGCTTCTTGGGCTTAACCAAATAGTTGCTACTGAGCTATGACAGCACATTCTAAGCAAATAATTTTCAATAAAAAAATGTACCAAAGAAGCTCTCCCTTTTAAGAATATGTCCTAAACAATGAATATTTGTTTAAAGAATTTGGTTTAAAAAAAAACTCTTTTTATGTTATATACTAAGTAGATAACAGTAACAAGATTCACATTTCGTGTCTCAAAGCCGACAATCTCCATGTGATGCTGTGTAAATATCTTATGTTACATCATCGTTATGATCAGTCGTATCACTAACGACTAGTTGAACTTCTTCCGGTTACTTTGTTGCACAAAAAAATTCTTACATTTCCCATTGCAACTTCCCAGTTGAAGTAGTGAACAGATTATCACCTCGACAGACTTTCTCACGATTCAAGAGCTAAAAAGTAAACAAATACGTGCAGCGGGAAAGTTCACGCTTTGATTTCGTAATAAAACAAATTAATAATAGAACTATACCACTCTTCGTAAACGGTGTTCGTGAAATTCATATAATTTTATACATAGATAAAATCGTTTCAATAAGGACGGCGACAATAAAATTCATAAGGTTTTTTTACGTATTCTATTTATTGTTTTACGTTGAAATTGTTACCAAATATTTGTAATGTTTTCATTTATACAAAATACAATTTTTTTTTCAAAAGAGATTTTATTTTAATACGCATTTGAGTATAGAAAAAGAAGAATAAATATAGAATGTTCTCGAACGAAATGATGTGTGAAAGAGTGGTGTATAGAAAAGGTTGGAATAATGAAATAGCACGACGCCTGAATAGACAAAATATTAAAAAATGATTAAAATAAAAAGGATTTAATAAAAGCCCGTTTTATTGCGTTTACGTTTTTAAAAGGATTTTTCTTTGTAAGTGTACGATTAGAAACCTCAGAATTTCAACGTAATGGATTAGTCGGCGGCTTTGTGAGCTTTGTACGTTTTCGGCAAATAATAAATTTCACCATTAAAATAGAGAATGGTGATGGATTATTATCGCCTCATCAATCAAACTGCGACAGTGCTTTGACCTATCCAGATGTACCTGCGGTGGTTCGTAACTTGTAAATTCTTTCTCGAATTTCTATACATCTATACATGGTATTAAAATTTAAGCGCCTGCTTGTTTTTTACTTAATGCATACATATGATGCTAATACCGCAAAAGTTTACTTAGATTTTTTTCGTCTGTCTGTTCGTTTCAAATAATCATAGAGATTAATAGAGCACTTCCGCCAAATCATTCACAGGAACCTAATTGTAGTTAAAAGGTTTAAAATACTCATTTATAGTAAATTGAAATTCCGCGCGAACAAAATGAAAACCATAATTCTATTGTGAACGAAATTCGATTATATCAACAACATTACTGAAAACCGTTTGGATTTGTGAGAAATATTTCACGCTTATCAGAAGACAACATTGTTATTTTTGACCTTAAAACTATTCTAGTTTTATTATTTTTTTCTTTCATGCCCAACGTTCCCGGCAAGTACAAACCCGTTCAAAAAGAAAAGAGTTCAGCCTGATGTTGCGTTAATTCGGTGCAAATGAGGTGTGATTTAACAAGCCGTTTGTTAATGCGATTATATATGAATTTAGAATGACTTAGACATTATCTTGAGCGTTATACGACTCCGATACGCTATTTTTAAAATGCCAATTAGCTGCGTAATCATTATCATAAGTATGAATATACAAGACTAGTTTCTGCCGCATTCCAACAAAGCATTTTGCGTGTTGACCGCCGTTCCAACTGGTTTTGGTTTGACAATGGCAATAAAAGGCAATCCAGCTGGTAATGTAGCAGTAAAGTTTCGTTCGTGTACGTATCTACGTAATTCCAAGTTTTAATTTATGAAGTGTAATTTTTAGTATTTCTTTTTTATATTACTGATTCTTTTGAACAGTAACAAGGAGATAATTTATAATGTAAGTCGTAACTCATGATTTAATGTTTATAAAAAAACTTAATAATATAAAGTAGTATAATTTTAAAAGGTGATTTAAATATTGTTCAAAAATCATAGTCATAACACGGCTGTCAAGGAAAAATTCTTGAGTTATGGATATTTTCTAATGAAACTTGTTTAAGTTTCAATTATGTTAGGTTTCAATAAAAAATATATATTTACGAGATTAAATAATAAAGCTATGATCGGACGTATTCAAAATGTTTTCCTTTAACATAACTATAAAATATTTAATGCTGTCCAATTAATAAATATATTTTTATTAAACCAAGAAAAAAATTAAAATTCGAATTACGAAAACTCACGACGGCGTATCATTTCGTTTGTGGTAATCGTTAAAAAAAAAAGAGTTGAATGTTAATTTATGATAGCCGATACAAACGCGATCATCGATGCCAAACTAACGGCCGTTTTATGAATTATTAATGGTGAAACGGTGCGTTATACAGATACACCCGTGTGCGCGGGAATTGTATGAATTGTTACACCGCCATTTTACCATCGAACGTGTAGATATGCGGCAGCCGTTTGTGTCTTCGTTGTTGACACTCCTTAGGGCAGAGATTTTTGTTTCCACATTCATAACACGAACCCCGAGAGAACTGTCTAGATATACGAAGTATTTAAATGAAGATACCAATACTTTCTAGATCAGTGCACTTGGAATATATATATATAAATATATATATTCCAAGTATCAAACATTCCGAATGAGGTTCTATCGAGTTGCGAGGCGGGTAATGTGGGACGTAAGCAGCGCCGCGGCATCGTAACCGCAAACTCCTGCGCAGGATGAATTCAAAATATCCATTGATCTTGACACAGTTTGCATGGATCTGTCGCGCTTACGTAACACGTGTCGCAGATATCGGCCAACGACCATGCTTCAAGTTTTGGCGACGACAGAATATTAAAATTTGTTGCAACGCTGCTTTGGATTTCCCGTATACGGAATCCGCCAAAAAATATACACGTGTATTGCATTATATATATATTATATTATTTCTATGCTACTACTACTATATTACTAATACTATATTTATATTATAAATTAAGGTCATAATAATTGACAATGCATTTATTTTTTTGTGTATTAATTACATAACATTTTAATAGACCTTAGTATTTTTAACAACTATTACAAGTTCTAAAAAGTTAGGGGATTGTGGATTCTATATCCGAAAGCTAAAATGATTTTTTATATAATTATTCACGATGTAATAAATTGTGGGACTTCGTCATTAAAGACTAAGCTTTAATACTCGTAGTAGAAATCAACATTCAAACATCTGAACATATGTTTATTTAATAACAATTAAAAATAATCACAAACAAAAACTAGATGAAAATCAATCCAAACGTTTGGATGCTATATATTACAGATAAACTTATAAAACTTCCTTAATTGTCATTAATTAAATATATTTCAAGGAACTAACGCTCTAAGAAGGAGAAAAAATATTTTCAACAAACTTAGATTAACAAAATCGTTTAAACAAATACAACTAAAGCAAAGCAAACAATATGTAACCAAATATCGTATTTAAAGTTGGTCACAGGTTGTTAAATCACTGGATTCTAGTATTAAACTGGTTATATAACAGACGGCTGCACGAGTCGCGTATTGACCGCAATCTGACCTACCTGCATTATTGACATAATTATTATTCGAAGCCCATTGATGGCTACACAGACGATGTTCAGAACGCCTAGTGAATTAATACAGAAATGTACAAGGCATTATTACAGTTATCGTTCTATTTTGTAACATTATTTATTTTCGGAAATATTTCTGTACGACTGTTTTTTTTCCCAAGCCGTCGATGGAGTTATAACTCTATTTACCGAAAAATCAAATTCATAATAAATAGACATTAAAAATTATAATGGATAAATTTATTTTTGTTAATTTTAACGGATATAACATTGTTATATACCCTGATGCATGGAATTGTGAAAATATTTTTTTAGTCGGTTAAAAAAAGGAAACTAAAAAAAAATTTAGTTTATCTTATGATACATACATTTTCTGTAATCCTATTCGTTGTAAATATTTTAGGGGGTAAGTCAGTTTTCAATTAATGTTTTAATATATCGATGTAATTAATTTTACAAATTATATGTTAACTACACTCGTAACAAACAAAAATCATCATATATGATGATGACATAGCTGAATGAATACATAAATTTATTGTTCCTATTTTGGAATAACGTAGAAGGAAATCATCATTTTGTGACTGTGATAATTTGCCCCCGTATAGCTTTTATTTGAAAGGTCATAAATATAGATAGGCGTTTTACTTTGTCGTAAAATTTCGATGAAGGATAAGAGAAAGAATATCGAGAAGCGTTAACGCGTCCTGTGACGGCTTTATGAGGATTTATTGGTTGTTATAAGCGTATGATGGACTTGTCAATACGATAAATAACCTGTTCATTTATTTCCCGGTCATTAATATTGGCATAGAAGATTGCGAAAACAATGCGTACTTTTATTGATTGATACGTTCATTCATTCATTATTTCATTCAATCAATCCTAATAGCAGTTCAATTCACAATTATTGTTAATTGAAGAACAATACATGTAAATAATTGCGCTTGTTGAATTATCTTTATCATTTTTTATTAGGACGAATATTAAAAACTAAATAGAAAGCAATTGACTTTTTAACCAGATTTTAAAAACAGATATTCCCCGGTTTTATTAACAACTGATGACAAAATATTTTTTATTAAATCCAACTATACTTCATGTTTAATTAAATAAAAAATCGTATCTTTCTCTATTTGTATTTATATCATTATTAAAAAAATAACAAATGAATGCAGGTCCCAACATTATTTAAACGAATGAAAGAAAGAAAATAAAAAAAAACCGATTAAGTTTGGATATTTTAACGAAAGTGAATTGAACAAGAAAATAATAAAAATTGGCTTTCTTTCGACAATCACAAATAAAAATGTAAGTTTTTCCTTATTATTTTAAAATTACCATAATCTATGCTTGAACGTATGTTAATTTATTTTTGCAACATTGTGTTTCTTTAAATTATCTTCACTGTTGATTTTTATTGTTTTGGAAGAATCATTGTCGATGTTATTTGACTTTTCAAGTTAATAAAAGTATTCAATTAAAGTATAAGTTAAGGCATTACTCATATTCGTAATATTAAACAAACAATGCCTAAGGCAAATCTCGACTGTAAGTTTGTTTGTTCTTCTATTATGGAAGATTTATTGGAAAGTTTTGCGCATTCATTTGTCGACGGCATACAGCGAGTCTAGCCATGGGCTATTGTATTATGACATTTTCTTTTTAATCTTTTTCAGCTACATTCATTTTATCTCTACAAAATATTAGTACATGTTTTCCGTTTTCTATTGTCAACTTATTGCAATGCAATAAAAATGTACCAAAATGCAGAAATTTACAATTGACTTGGAGAAATAATTAGGTTAGAATTCATTCGTAAAAACGTAAAATGTCTATTGAATATTTAAAGATTTTAATTGTTTTCGCATAACCATTTTTGTCTTTATCACCTTATTATATTATATATCGTTCTCGTAATTTTATTTGTTGTGTTTTTTTAAATACGACAATAAGTGATATAACAATTTTCGTGTCTTAAATGACATGCATCGGTAAATTAATTAAACAAGTATCTCCAAATAAACAACTATTGCTCAGTTAAGTGTTTCAAATACTAACATAAACTGTTAAATTAATGGATAAGACCGCTGCGAAATCCAAACTAACATGTTAATTTAATCTAAAATTTATTTCATGATGCCTTACATTTACAGATTGTAAGAATTTAGTTGTAAAGCTATTACGTTACACCAAAAGACCACTTTTATACGCCAAATAAAGATTTTATATGGCAAAATTAATTTTTAAATTTAGAACGCACGGTTCCATCGAAACTAACGGTTGCTTTCGATTGATTTCTAGAAAGAAGTTATATTGGGATACGTAGCCTGTCTATTTATATAATGGAAGTTTATTTTTTTTAAATATTAGTAATTTTTTATTACTAATGTAGTATATTCTTATTTTAATAATTCAAATTGATTAAGATTTGATAACTAATGGTTATGGATATTATTTCCAGTATGAATATAAATAATTGAGAAATGCTTCATAAATGAGTATTTATATAATAATGGGTTTTTGGTTTTTGATTTCATAAATAATCAAAATAATTGATTTTAATTTTGAAAGCTCATAATCAAAATACTGAAGACGTTTCTTATAACAATAAACTTCTGTTGCGTACATTAAATAGATTTTTTTTTGTTTTTACGATTGGTACGTACGTGGAATTCAACAAAGCCTCAACAACCATCGAAGTTTTAATAATGTATTTGCTAGTTCGTCTAATAAATCTCGATGAAATGAGAAGAAAAATCATTGAACATAAATGTTGGATTTATGAAAAAAGTCCCGTTATGGATTACGTTTTAAAAAAATGTCTAACTGGATACCGCGACTTGTGGGTACAGAAGCTACTATACTACTTTCACTATTTATAATCTTACGAATGTGTGACATAATGTATTACGAAGTGGTACAAACATAATCCTTTAATTTATAGCTTTATGTAATATTTCGTTATCGATGTTTTCATCGACTAATTTAACTGTCTTAATTGCATCTATATAATCTCCAGAATCATCTACATATACAACCAGAATTAAATCCATTGCATTTTATTTTATATCACATTATTTTCAATCATTTAAATTTTTCTCACAAGCCGGTTAAATATTTGAATAAATAAATATTTGATAATAAAATATTGAATAGTAAAAAATTGTGAACGGAATTACGAAAAAAAAAAACAAATAAACTTACATGTAAAATTCCAAGTGGTGGCAACACGCACATAAACGTTTAAAAAAAATAAGAACGGACGTGCTACGAGAGTGCCTGTCGCGGTATACGGAGTATGACTGGAAGATCGTCGCCGGCGCAGGTGAATGTGAACGTCACTTACCACTCGGTGCTTATGTTAACCACATCTTACAAGTTAACGCCTAGGTAGTTGCATCTAGTGCGTGTTGGAAGTGCCTCCGTAAATTGGCCGGTGTGTAGCAACAGCAGTGTGCATTGAACTTTGCGGCGTATTTGAATGGACGATTGTCATGCCGCTCGGGCGTGCGAAGCCTCTACAATTTTTATTCGACTCTCGTATAAAAACCTCTCTTTTTTTAATAATGGAGACATCATTCATTGTCTAGGCCGAATAGCAGGAAACGTATCTCATTTTCAATTCTTTTGTTCTAAAAAAAGATGTCGAGGATTAATTACGATTTGTCTCTGCTTTAACCGACGATAAGTAAGAGGTTTTTAATTAGTAACGTAAAATTCGTCGTTTTAATTTTATGATCATGTATAACTTTCTACATATATTTCCCGTTTTGATAATTCCATTTCCATATGAATTCTTTATTCAACTTTGTAATCGACTTTGAAAATTTAGCAAATGAGACTCTATTTACGAGTACATCTAGTATTAATTAAATTAAAAAACTATTGCACAAAATCTTGTACATGAATCGGACTTCATGCAGAATAGCATTCTTTGCCAATTTACCTTATAGTTAAGCAGAGAGGAATGTCAGGTTGCATGAAAACTAATAAAAAAAAGGCACAGATAAAGATGATACGTAAATAAATACATGCAGATATTTGTTAAATTCTCAGCCGAGAAAAGTGAGAACGAAGATGAAACAAAACCGAAGGTAAGAAAATATTATCTTTAAATCTACAAGAAGAGCCGGTTAAACGTGTTGACTTTTTTTTTAAATGTCATTGATGCCATTGAGGAATCTCCTCGTCCAACGTATAAAATTCTTTCAAGTCGAACTTGTGCATCTCGATGTACTGAGCCATCTTCAAGAATTGTTCGTTCCAAGGCCGGTGGGCGGCTACTCGGGCAACAAGTTTCGCTTTATTATCATTCCAGTCACAGCGCTAATGTGTCGTACTGAAGTGAATACGGGTTTTTGACGCATTTTTTTTTTCTTACCTTACCATTGTTATTTATATTGATTTTATTCCTTATTGTAACCTACAATTCTAATGTTGTCAATCAAGCACCATAACAGCTTTCCTTTATTCTATAAATTATTATTTGAGTATTCTGACCATCATTGTAACATAACATAATGTGAAAATCATATCAAATGTTAGTATATTGTCCATAAAATAAGCGCCTCGATTTTATCTTCGCAACTATTTAAGAGTTCAACATTGTTATTATACGCATAAAATTTATCGCCCACGTTGTTGTTTATTAAGCGGAATTAACTTTATTATTCACGGAGCAATTACCTACTAATTGTATATACGCTTTTCACTTAGCAAATAAAACGGCGTATATTTTTGTATTATGAAGAGCGTTTAATTATTTTCGACGATAATTATAAGATATTGTACCTAGTCCTCGGGAACAGATTGTTATACGGCGGGTCTTATAATTTACAAATAAAGTTATTTAGATCGTGGACAAGGATCGTTCAGTGCGATTATGTTTTGAAAAAAAGAAATGTTTGTAATGGATAATAAATTATTAACAATCATCGAACAAATACCACGTCAGTAGTAAGAAGATGAATAGCTTTTGTTTCAATGTCTACATCCAGGTGGCATCATGACTATAAACTGGAGAATGTATTATGCCTTATTGAATCACTTTTAACTGGCTTCCTTTAGCATTATTGTTTTAATACGTATCCAGCTTATTATTTTAATAGTTCTATAAAATTACTGTTTGTCATAAAATATATTTGTGCGGAATTTTGTTTAATTCCTGTACTTTATTTTTAACCATTTCAAATTATAACCTCTATTTCTACTATAAAGACAATTATGAAAAAAGATGTATTTAATAACTGTTAGGTCATACTGAAGTTAAAAAAAAATGCGTTGCACATAAAACTTTTTCCTTGACGTAGTTTAAAAAGAAATTATGATTTAAAACGTATAATAAATACGAGTTTTTATTAAAACTGTTTTCCCACGCGTTTGCGTTCACATTATTAAAAATACTTTCAAATTGATTTTCATGATGGATAACCACTGTTACACAGAGGTTATCTATTTGGTTATATAAACATGTTCAAGACAAACAAAGTGTAGTCACAACGAGGAAGTGCAAAGCGTTATTACATACATTATTTGGTTGTTAGAAACGTGTGATTGTCTATCTCATAGGTACGTTAAGTCGATAATGACACGGTTTAAATTGCTGAATTAACCAAAACTATCATTTTTACTAAAAAAAACCATGTCTAAAAAGTTCTCTAATCTACAGAGACTGTGCCTGTATGTATTCTTAAAAATGGCCTACGTTGAGAAGTGTCTACATCATAGTGACAGCCTACTATGATTATCAGTCTAGTCAGATTGTGTTAAAATATACAAATACAATCACAACCGACATAAAAAAATAGTTAACAATAATCCATATCTATTATTGTTACTGGTTTCGGTCATTATGAATCTCATTATTTATAATAGTGGCAATTTTACCCTTGAAAGCATTTTCTTTGTAAATCTCCCTCTGCAATTTCCTTTCGCTGAAATCAAAGGCAAATGGCTATTACAAGGGGAAGCTTCGATATTAGAGCCATTACGAATAGCGTGATATAACACATATAAATAATAAAGTGAAATAAAATTAATCTTTAAACGTACTGTAAAGAAACTAACAGAGGAATGAAACCTTGTTATTTACAGCAAAGGTTATGACGTTTCTTTTCACGCATTTTGTTAGGTTATACATTGGATTTTAGTAACAGCATTATTGTAATTTAAATATTATATTACATGAATATGCTTTGTGGGGGTACAATGGTACAAGGGGTACATGGATAAAAAATTATTATCTAATAATCTATTGAATTTATTCTGGCTGATATCTCTAAAATATTCCTTGTAATGTTTGAATACATGACCTAGGATCGTAGCAATAGTGGATCATCCAGCCGTCAATTACCCATCGGCATTTTACAAGTTACAGTTAAGTAATATTTATTAATTTAGCTAAACGTTTAGTTAAGAATAAATCAAGAATATGACGTCACTTTCCATTTCATTCGATTAATAATTTTTATGTATCAATCTGCCCCATCTTCCTCTAAATCTTTTATTGTAAATCGGTTTAATATCTACTACTTATTATACTATGAATATATTCTATAATATTTTTTAAATTTATAACTTATATAATATTCACAAAATGTACTTTAAATAATCACAAAATATCCTCCGGGAACGTGATAAATGCCAATTTAACTAAATACATATTCATCAGTAATCATTAGTTCCGGTAATATTGCGGTCTTGTTACGTTACTTTGATATCTCTTGTATGTTTAATGAAAATACATTTTCATATTAAACCCCATAACGTCACGGACATAAACATAAATCTACCCACGAATGGAATTATTTCACCGTCAAAAGATAAAGTTTACTCTGCGAAACGATGTAAAATGTAACGGATGTGTGCCGTGACAATATCTTACAATTTGAACTTTATGTGAAGGTAATAAAGGCGAATTGTATTACGTACTTTGAAGCCTTTAAATACTTGATGTTTTATTGTTATACCTGTCTGGAACTGAAACGTGAGACAGGGAAAATGGGTGGGTATGAAATCTTTGAATATATTTAGTTTATCGTACCACCTAATTATTCTCGAAATAATCTCGAAAAGCACTTTGATATATATTAACCAACCTTGGTTTGGAGGAAATAAAACACATTTTCTCTTACTTAAATATTTAACAGCCATTAAGGCGTAGCGGCTAGCTCTCTAGTATTAGATTTATGAAACAGAGATCACTGATTCGATTTTGGAGGCACTTAAAATACGAGGAGTTGGGTGAGTAGGCGACAAAAGATTTTTATTCCTAGAATTAAACTCGTAGCTACTAATTATATCGGATATGAAATATTATTGAACAGTTTTGCTGGATGTTATGACGGGAGATTTTTACCCTTTGGGGTGATAGCTAGCCAGGCGAATTCGAAAAACCCTACTATTATTCAGACTCTACTACACCTGTGATCCAAGAATCGAACCCGGGACCTCTGAATTACAAGGCATGCCGCAAACCACTGCGCAATGAAGGTAGACGAATATACGGATTTTCACCATATCAGCCGAAACACGTCCACTGCAGGACAAAGGCCTCCTCCGAGGATCGCCACGACGAATGGCTTTGCGCTTTTCTCATCTAGCCTGTCCCAGCGACTTTGTTCAAGTCGTCGGTCCATCTTGTGGGAGGTCTGCCTACTCTGCGTTTGCCAGCACGCGGTCGTCATTCGAGAAGTTTTCGGCCCCAACGGCGATCTGTTTTGCGAGCTATGTGGAGTTTAGTTATAACGAAAATTGATAAAGTAGTTAAAAATAAGAGATGTGAATGTCCATTTATCGCTATGGGACTATAATTGTTTTTTTTTAGGCCAAGGTGTGTAAAACAAAGGCCGATTGCTAAATCCGTGAGAGTCTCCCAGGCGGCTCTGTGCTTATGATCGTTAATGCGTAATTTTGCTATAGCATGAATGAAATGAAGTTAAATACAGGTTGTTAAGTTATTTATTATTTATATTTGTTGTTTACTATATCATACAGATAAAAAATAACTTTCACAGTTTAGTTACGGTCTTATAATGAATGTGGCAATATGATACTATAATTTTAATTAAATTTTTCGAAATTTCACAGACGTAATTTCAGCATTATAACATCTATAAAGCTAAATATGATTAAGATTTAGCTGACTCATTGTTAAATACGTTTACCACATTTCTAACAATATTGTGTCTGTATGTTATAGCTAAGAAAATGTTAGTCAAATAAGAATGATGTATGTAAAGTAACCTTAAGTCAGCTATAAAAGATTAAGATCACAATAGCTTCAATCTGTATTATTTCTGTATGATTTATGAAAATTATTTCTTCTTTCTTAATTCCGTCATTTTTCGATTTATTTTATTGTTATTATAATTTGTTTTTTTTCTGTATTATTTTAACTTTTTAATTTACATGTTCGCTATGTTATATAATTATTTGGTATTCTTTTTTTTATCTAAATTTTTCGTGCATCCCCTGAGTATCTCTTCACAATCCTGTAGGTTGACTGGAAAAGTATGTCTATAGGCATTATGTCCACATTTTTGTACAGTCATATGGTGCAAGAAAGTATAAAACACTATAAATAAATTAATTAAAAAACCTTGCAAGTAGGAAACGGATTCAGATTTATTTAGCCAGTCTGAGTGTTAATATTTGTATTCTGTTAACAACCAACACGAATTGCTAAGTCTTGATTAAATCGATACAATTTCAACAACGGAGGACGGATTTTGTAGAAATAAGGAATAAAAAGATATTTATAATAAGTAATTGAATATCAATATCTTGTATAAACGATCTCCATGCGTTCTCCTAAACTATACATATGCAGTGCCTGCAGAACAAGCCCGGGCACTTATGTATATAAGTATCCATATTAAAAATATCAATAAATGTCATTTTTAAACTTCCTCGATATCTATACATTATAATTTAATATTCCTCGACGTGTCGGCGCGAGTTGCAACTCGCTACTACTCGATGCAAGTCAGCATTGTTTATATGTAATTTCTATAGCCATTCATCAGTCAATATTTATTTGTTTAAAAACATTTTCTACTCTCTACGTCTAATTGGATATTCGTTTTAAAGAGCCTTGTTAGATTTCACAATATCCTGTTTAAAACTCTATTTGTGTTACGCTATCAATAGGTGATGGAAAAACGTTTGTCAAACCAGAAACATTAGAGACAATGGCGTGCGAGTTTCAACTGACTGTTTTTTCGCTACAAAGAAATTTTTGAGAAATTAACATGACACTTAGCCCTATTGAACTCTGTTATTTTAACGTTAATCACATCTCGCGAGTGAATGGGTAGGGAAAGTTGTGAAATTTTCGAAATGTCGTCTTCTACATTTATTAAATAAAGATATTAGTTACAGCCATAACTCCTGTCCGTCCAATAACGGTGCCACTGTTATCGTATAGATTATATAAATCGTATAGAATATTTAATAATTAATTATTTAGTCAACAGATGGCATAAAAAAATTAATCTTTAAAAGCATTACTGAAAATTTTTTTTTGTCTTAAAGAACTATCCGAAAGAGAAAAATATTATTAACTGCGCCTATATTACAAAAACATACTTTCACAAGAAATGGTCTACTAGTTTTTTTTTTTACACTCAACGGACTACCAGTATAGAAAGAAAGGGTCAAGTATCGGAACATTCAAAAGATATGACCTCTGCAACATGGAATTACAAGATGTGAGAGACCTTGTGATGCGCCTATAGCATTTAGAAAGGAGGGAATTGCGCCGGACCTTGCGTGGACTAGCCCGTTTCGAAAACTAGGGCATTTTGAAAGTACAACGAGATGCTAATGAAACAAATCTAAATGTCATTGCGTTTGTATGACCGCATATGACGGCTATTTGCTTACTTGTCAATTTACTAAAACATGTTACGTTCGACAATCACTTCTTTGTTTACATCTTACGTTCTAGTTTTAATACCAAATCAATAGGTAATCTTCTACATAAATACTAAATGTGTGATTGTTTTTTTTTACTAAATTATCTGTGCCGCTTTTGTCACCATGTAGGGAGATGTATTTTCCATTTGATAACTTTGGTTCTTTTGTTAATACCTTATCAAAATTTACATCCTTTTTGTAGTGCCTATCCTTTATATAACTCGTAAAAAGTCGAAAAAAGGTTCGTTTCAATCCAAAATGAAATGTTAATATTTTTATGATTCATTCGGCATTTTTAGGATCGGCTAGGTTTGGTTAAATGGGAAAAGGGTAAGCAATATCTATATTCCATCAATACATTTTCTCCAGTCCTTAAGAATTATTACTTCTGATATATTTATTTCTGCTGCCAATCTTTCCCTTTAATTTACCATAACCGTTGCTTATTTATTATATATAAAAAACTAATTTTACCTTGACTTTTTTATTTTCTATATAAACACCATAGATTACTAGTATTATTATATAGTATTTTTACGTGCTTTTCTAATATAAGTCATTTAAGAAAAAGTACAACTGACTACTCAATCTTTCTAACTATCACATTTGGCCCTCGGGAATAAAAAATTATGCATCAAATTCATATAGTCTAGACCGAAATTGAAAGGCTCAAAATACTTCTCCCATTTTGCACCCTCTGTATTTAAAATAAAAAAGAACTATCAAAACGGGACTGGACTAGGTAAATAATTTTTTGTGGTCATGCATTGAAAATAACGAAAAAGTTTTGCGTTGATTTGACAACCTCCTTGTCGTCACTTGATTAACCCAATTTACTTCAAAATTTTCACCTTATCACGTCACCAAAGAAGAGATAAATGTTTTACATAGGGTCAAACGTCAAGACAACAAAGCTATGATGCCAACGTATGACAGAATAACCTTCGTCAATCATATGACATCTTCTGTTACGATACACCAAGTGGAATAATTTAGACGCTACAAGACGATGTTTTATTATTTTATGATGAAGGCACTGGAAATGAAAATGTCAATCCATTTAGAAAAAAAAATACTGCAGTACCTTACAAAAATAATTAACTTAAAATATAATTAGTTCAAAACGTAACCTGTCGTCAATAGGTAAATAAAATATCACTTATTCAGTTGGATTTCAATTAAACTATTGAGAATATATTTAAATTTCTTTTCCAATAAATTTAAAAGTGAGAAAGTGAATAAGACGTTCACCTTACGGTGAACGTTCTAATCCCTTTACTTTTTTTGAAAAAACTTTCTGAAGGTTGTCAAAATACTTTTCTGAATACTTAGTTTGAAGAAGTCTTTCGTATACATTAATACGCTCAACGTGAGATATTATTCATGAATAAAATCGAAGACATCACGTGTATTGGTAAAGTACAGACAGAATAATTTTTCTTAATTTCATATGTGAAACTGTTTAAGATTTTAGCTTAAAAAAATATGTAATAAAATTAAATGTACATTATATACCAGTAATTGACATGCATGTTTACTACGTTTAAATTTTACTTCAATTCCATATTTATGTATGCGTGTGCTCTAGGTGTAATAAATCATAACAAATATTCGTTGATATTTCAAAATGAAATGTACGTTTCTTGTAGGTGTTGTTACAGAGCATCAACGCGTTAACACAATGACGCTTTTGTAAGCGTAACATATAGCGGCAAATCCCACGTAATATTGTTCGCGAAGATTTACGTAGATCGTCCAGCATGATTTTGTTCTGTTACAATTTAACATACCCTAAGTTAGTTATATGTTTTATTTTTAAATATAAAGGTAGAGAATAAAATAAAATTGGACTGCCGTTTAGTTCTCATAATGTAAATATATAACTAAAAATTAGCGCCTGTGTAAAAAAAATAGTTACACCCTTAATGACAATTTTATAAAAAATTGCAAATAACTATCTATGAGGCAAGAATTATTTAACATATGAAAACTTCTCCTGTATCTAAACAATATATCAAAGATGGGGATACTTTTAGCTGTGCTTCTGCAAATAAGTTTTATTAATTATAATGAAAATTATAATAATTTCATGCCTTTAAATAACTGAATTTTAAACATTACTATATTGAGAATAGAAGTAAAACTTTGATTCCATTATGGAATACACATTTGTAAAAAATACAAACATTTGCGTCAAATTTTATTAATTTACGTTGGCTTGAAATTGATAATAATATCAGTTTAAGTAAAGAGATCATAAAAAAGAAACGTGTCAAGAATAATTTGACTTTGGTTTTCAACGTACAACCGGAATGCGGCTATGGCGACAGTTTGGGGCTGGTAAATAATCAAGAAGTTTAAAAAAAAATAACATTATTCAAATTAAATCTGTGGCCCTGAGAAAGCCTCTCGGGAGCATCGTGTTATTTTTTTTTTACGTTGCGAAACAAAGAAGATCTAATGGAAATACATTTATGTACAACTTACATAACAAATCACCTTTGCAGGCCCAAAATTTCATCAATGGACAGATAAGTTACGGACCAAGGTTTTCCCGGTCGTTAGATTTTACGAGAATACATTTGCCTTAACGCGCGTTAGTCTCAATAAAATCTCCTCAATGACAGCGCAAGACCTTCGCACGAAGGGATCCCCGCCCAAACAGGACTGCGTTGTAACTCAATAGACGAGATCTGTCACACTTATTTTCTTTTCAATATGTTAAATATCTATTTAAGAAAAAAATGTATTTCCACACCCTTAATTTGAGTCATTGAAATGAATTCGTCGTATCCAGTATTAGACTATGTAAAGACTAAAAGGTTCATCAAACGCAAACGTTAATACTATCACCTAACTACGACTACTTAAAACAGGGATTCCCAAAGTGTTCGATATCGACCGGACCATTATGAATAAGCGGGTTGATCTTAAAAGTAAGTAATTTGGCCATGAGGGTTTGAGGCAATATTCATTCATTCATTTTGGAAAAGGGGTCACTTGTCCAAAATAGTTTGGGGATCCCTGACTTAAAAGATATACGTGTTGCAAATGAATCTCTGATCTTACACTTTCTTTTACTTTATCGATCCAAGCGTTACTTTGCGCAATTCCATGACTTAACACTAGGTTTACGGAACGAGTCCTTTTAGCTCAATAATGTTTATTACAACTTTCACAATAATTACCCGTGTTCCAATTTTCCGATTTGTTCGTCTTTTATGGCAACTTTGCTTTAAGTTTCATTATCTAAAAAAGTAGTATAAGGATGTAATGTAAGTATAAGGAAGTATGTAATTCCTATAACATCGAAAAGGTAACAATGAAAGGGTATCCGTAAACCTAGTGTTAATAAAACGAAAAAATAATCTTCTGATTTTAGCCTAAAATACTACGACTAAATTACAATGTCATTCAACGTCGTGCCGTCGAAAGCATAACATCTGAATATGGCACTTGTAGTGGCGAAACTGCAGTGTATATAGTCGTCTTAAATGTCATTAATCCTATTTAAGTGGGTTAGAATGTGGAACGATCTTGCACCTAACATAAAAAGGGCCACCACTAAAGACGTATTTAAGCGACTGGTTCTATTATGTTATGAGACTTCATACATA